>PVIW01010598.1:0-43162 GCA_004026585.1 Noctilio leporinus
CGGCTTCCCGCAGGACTCTTCTCCTCCGCCTCTAGCCCCGCGCGGAGCCTCCTCTCCCTGTTGCTGGAGTGAGTCTCTCACACAGTCCCTCCCCTGCAAGAGTTCAATTCCGCGTTCCCTACAGCGTTTGCCCTCGCTGCCTGCACTTCACTGTTGAGACTTCCAGTCACCAGGGAGCCCAGAACTGGCCCCAGTTAAACGCGCCCCTCTGGGCAGAGCCGCCCCTGCCCAGAGCCGACCTCGGCCTGCTGGTCGGTCGGTCTGGAACGCCTCACCTACTGTCCTGCTGGCCTCTTTTGCCTCTGGGCTGTGCTCCCCTGTGTCCAGATGCTGCCCGTTCCAATCCCTAGGGTCCTGAAGACGTCTCATGCTCCCTATCCTGTCCTCTAAGCTGCTTTGGTACTCGAGAACACCATCAGCACTGCTCTCTACTCTGTCGCCATCTTCCCTCTAAAAGTGGTTTTCTTAATGCTTATGCTAAGGCCTTGCATCCCCTGGTTTACATAGTCCATTTTGAGAAGAGTCACAATAATTACCCTTTTTCAGTTCGTTTGGACTTAGATTTTTATTTAGTAAATCTCTGATATATACTTGGAAATTCAAACACATGATCTCCTCTGTTTCCTTTGCATGCTCACCCATTTCGTCCTCTGCACACCATTCACACCTGCCTGTGGTACAGACTCACCTTCTTTCTGGGAGCCTCACTAGACTACTTTCCCTGCTCCCCTGGCAGGTAGGGACAGAGCTATATGACTGAGTTCTAGCCAAAGGAATAGAAATGTGGGAAGAAGCAATGCCTCTCCTCTCTGGCAAAAAGACAACAGCCAAAGAGTTTCCTGAGTGATTCCTCTTTTTCTCTCTTCCCTTCTTTCTAGGTGTGATGAAAGAATGACTGACTGACCAATCTGGATCAGATCCTCATCAGCCACCCACCCCCCAATTCCCTGAGTAAGGAGAGAAGGACCTCTGACCCTGGGGCCCATCCTCTGGGCTTTTCCTTTGCCCAGAAATAAAGGTATATTACTATATTAAGCCATGGAGATTATTGGGGTTATCTGTTACAGAAGATTAAGCTCTCTCTAAACTATTGGGTTGGCCAAAAGGTCCCTATGATTTCTTCTGTAATATAAAAGACACATTTTTCATTTTCACCAATAACTATTGATTTGGATATTTTGACTATGTCAGCTATCTCCCATGTGATATAATGTTGATTGCCCTTAATTAATGTCTCAATTTGATTGCTATCAATTTAGCTGGTCTACTCAACCTTGAAGTGTTGTCTAACAAGAAATCTCCAGCACGCAACTTCCCAAACCACTTTTGATGTGTTTAATCAGTCACAGCACCTTCTCCATACACTGCACAAATATTTATGTGTTTCAATTGCATTTTTACATTTCTTGAAATAATAAAGCATAATATACTGAAAATGTTACATATATTCCTCAATATTTAATATCAAAATAGCTACACAAAAATTCACCAAATTTGATATTTTTAAAAATGTACCATGATATAATAACTGTCACAATGCAATCTAACAAAATTGTTTCAAATAAAGTTAAAGACAATTACACACTACTAGAGCCATCTTACAGAAAAATCCAAATAAACTTTTTGGTCAACCCAATAACACACATCTCCTAAAAACATGGTAAGGAGTGAGATCATCCACATAAAGTAGTTAACACCCAGAGAATGATAAAACATGCAGTCCTGTCAGTTTGAGACCCTGGGACCCTAAAACTACACTGCTACTTTCTTAAAATATGTTGCAGGGTAGAGTTAACCACAGATGACAAAGTCATGGAATCAGGCTGTCACAAATTGACTGTTGTGTTCCTAAGGCAATTGACCTGTGTGTATTGACAGGGAAAAAAAAAAACAGGAAGAAATGAAGAGGGAAGAGGAAGATAATTTACCTGGAGATGGAAAGTAATATGCAAAGTATTCCCAACCTGGTTTGGGGCCGAAGGGGCAGGAGAAAAAGAAGGGGCATTTGCTGAATCCATCATACACTGGTTGGAAGAATGAGCAGTTCACATTGGTGGCCTCATTTTTTCTTTAGAATGATCACGAAGGACCTTATTATTATCTCCATGTGCAATTAAGATGTGACTGGTAGCACAGTAGATAAGGCACCAGCCTGTGAACCCAAAGGTTGCAGATTCAATTCCCCAGCCAGGGCACATAACCAGGTTGCAAGCCAGGTCTTCAGCCAGGTCAGTGGCTGGAGGCAGGTGAAAGGCAACCTACATTGAAAAAAAAAAAAAAAAAGATGTGATGTTCCAAGAAACAAGACCTCACAATTCATAGACAGAAGAGCTGGATTCAAACCCGAATTGGTCTGATTCTAATTCTCTTGCTCTTTCTGTTTTGTTTTTTGTTTTTTTTTTCTTAATTTATTTTGTATTTAAATATAATTGGTATACAATCTCACAGTGGTTGTACAGCATAGAGAGTCAACATTTTTATACCTTACAATGTGATTATTCCACTAATTCTAGACATCGTCTGTCACTATACAAGCTTATCACAATATTACTGACTATATTCCCCTTAATTTTTCACTTTCCCCAACCCCTTCCTTTTGGTAACCATCCCCCTGGTCTCTGTTTCTGTGAGTCTGATTTTGTGTTGCTTTGTTTGTCCTTGCTGTTTATGATAATAAGACTCAACCTCTCAGCGCCTCCAGTTGGCCAAACCTTCTGCTGTGGGACAGGGCCTGTGACAAAACAAGTCATTGATAAAAGTGTTAAGTGAGACACCAACATGAAGGCCTGAAATAAAAGCTAGATTCCAACAGAGCCCACCTTCAAGGGGGCTTAGTTTACTACATGGCCAATGGCCAGGGAGGAAAATCATTGAAGAAGTGCCTTTCTGCTGTGCTTGCAGAACTTCAGGTTCATGAATTCAAGAGCAGATTGAAGAGAAGAAAACATTTTAGACTGTAGCCTTGGGAGCTCCCTGCATCCCCCAGGGTGGGAAGTTGGCTTTTCCAATTGTGCAATTAAGCTGTACCATCTCACCTCATTCTCAGTTTTCAATTAATCTATAATAAAGAATTTAACAATTAAAGTGCATTTGCTAATTGAGGTACCTGCTGGCCGGGTCATCTCCCCTTCCCCATCTGGCTGCAAACTGCCCCCATATACCAAGGTAAAGTGGGGCAGTAGGGGTTCCCACCCTCTACCCTCACTGCTATTGCTAAAATGCTCAATGGATGGGTAAAGGAGCTGCCTGGGAGAAGATGCCTCAAAATACCTTTGGTTTTTTATTCTAAGTGAAAATTTATGGCACACCCAGCCATATTATTTCCCTGGCCCTTGGCAGCTGTTATGTAACAGCAAGGGCATTGAGCTTGGTCTGGGAAGTTCTTGACAAGCCCAGACCACAGTTTTGAGGCTGGTTGACTTTGGGGAGTCAGTACCTCTCTCTTATAGTGCTCTTCTGCAAAATGAAACTAATACAAGTAACTTCAGGGTCATGCATGGTGAGAGTGACTGGGATAGAAACTCATCACCATGTCTTACCTCACACTGAGGGGCATGGTCAGTTGGCATGGAGAGGTGGTGTCTAGAGAGTGTGGGTGGCCAATATGCAAAGGAGAAAGACCAAGGTTGGCTGAGCTGGATGGAAGGAGTCTACTGGCAGGAAATGAGCAGAAGGTGAAGGAGGCAGAGGAGGTGACTGACTGAGAAAGCAAGGTAGAGTCTCATTGAACGAAGAGGAAAGACAAGGTGGAGAATGAGATGTAAGATAAGGTAGGATGCAGGGGGAGGACAGAGATTCAGGGATTCACCCTGGCATTCTCTTCCCAGGTTGTCAGCCATCTGCAGATGTCAAATTCCCAAACTGCAATGCCTGCAGGTGCTCTGTAAGGAGATGGGCTACAGAACTCTCCAAAACCCATTTTGAGTCACCAGAGGTTTTGTTTGTTTGTTTGTTTGTTTGTTTGCCAAGAAGGACCTGATGGGATCAGCTCCCTGGCCAGCCTTGCTTTGTCTCTGCTTATGCAGGGCAGTATAATCAGCTGCTTTAGAAAGTACCTTGGAGCCTCAGCCAGTGAGGCAACTCAGAGACCGGCAGCCAACCCACCTCACAGCAGTACCCATGGGCTGTGATTTATGAGGCAGGGGTGGAGGAGGGGAAGGGGAAGGGGAAGGGGAAGAGACAGAGGAAAGGGAAGAGGAAGGGTTCTTGCAGATTTCTCCCAGTCAGAAACATGAGACTCAAAAGGGAAGCTCTGGGAATTTGATCTGGCTTCAATTCTAAGAAGGATGATGTCAGAGGAACAAAGCAAGAGCATCCCATGTAGGATGCCACCATGGAGAGTGCAGGTGAGTCAGACCAGGAAAGCACATAGCAATGGTAGGCATTGCTGCCTTTGCTGCCAGAGAGAATGCTGGTGCTGGACAAGGGCCATTATGTGGGGATAGCATACTGCAGCTGCCTCATGCTGCTATGGGGAGAGGCTGTACATCACACAAGCTATCCACTGAAGCCAGACATCTACCTTGGGCTGTAGGTTATCCACATCTGGATTTACCATTCTTGAAATGAAGAATCAATTTCTTTAAAAATCGCCTGCCCTGAGCATAGTTCAGATACTTGGAGTCTCAGAGAAACAAATGTCTTGGTGAGTGAGGGGAGGAAGCTGACTCTTGATGGCCTCATGGCTCAAGTCTATACGTAGGAATCAAAGAACAACAGCTGCTCTTTGCTCATTCCTTCAATAAATATGCACTGAGTTCCTCCTTCCTGAGACCTTTCCTGCCATCTATAAGCTATGAAAAAGAGACAAATTCTCTGTCCTCAGACATGTGGGAAAGCCGATATTAATTCAGAAATACAAAAAATTGGTAGCAACACACTCAAGCATGTCATGGCCAGTCAATGCTGTTGCAGAAAGTGGGCCGAAGAAGGGGTCTGAAAGATTATTTGGTACAAACTCTTCATTCCTCAAAACAGGAAAGGGATTCCTTGAAAGGGGAATGGAGTTACTACAGTTAAATGCAGATCTGAAATGACAAAGGCAATTCTAAGTACTGTCACCTGATCTTAGTCCCTAACAATGGAGGGAAATGACACTATGAGTCCCAGTGTGTCTCTTCCACAAAATCATCACTAATGACCTTTCCTTAAACAATCCTCGCTCCTCTGCACTGAAAGCCCTTGACATCTGACTATCTGGGTCTGATAAGACTCATTTTGGCTACATGCTGCTCACCTTAGGATCTGTAGTTATTCCACCCACAAATACAGTCTCACTTCCCTACAGAACTGGGATTTGAAGTTGTCCTCAGAGAGGTAAACTGTGAGGACCCCCAGATGACTGTCCCAGCACTCTTTGAGGTAACCTTCCTACTGGACCCTCCTCTACTCTTGTGAGGCAGCTTTAGCTTCTGCTCTTCAAGGTTATACCTTGTTCCCCATAACACAGGACTGTGTTCTACTCTATTCCCTTTGACTATGGCTTCCCATATCCCAGAATATGTACCTTCCCAAATGTGGCTCACTGTTTGTCCTGCCTATCTCGCTTGAGCTGGCCATCATCCATCTGGACCTCTACAGTCAAGGTCAGCTCTCTATGCCTTGCCTGGGTAGGTATCCCAACCTCCACGTCTGCTGACTTCTGGTTAAGTAACTCACATGTCACCATTCTTTTCACCTTCTAGTCTATCAGTTTCAGACCCAAGCATCAGCTCGTCTCCATGTATTATACGATTCCTTCCAGTGACATATCTATAGCTCACACCAACCCACCCTCAGATTCCCATTTTTGTTTCTTCGCAACCTTCCCTTCTGGGACATGGCTGCATCATCACCTTCTTTGTACCCCATCGAGGGTCTCACATGGAGTTGAGTCTCAGTGGGTCTTTGAGTGACAGACAGATCCTTCCCATCTGGGTGCACTTCCTACAGGGTCACCAAGACAAGGGCACATTGAAGGACCCAGCCAACCTCTGAATGCTGGGATGACAGCCCTGGGCCAGCATATTCACATCCCCTGTGCCAGCCCTGCCTGGCCCTCTGTCCTCAACTCTAATTCCCAGACCAGGATCATGCTGTCAACCCTTAGCTGCCCTTATCTCAGTTGTCTGGACATCACAGGAATGCTGCCAGCACTCACATGGAGTAAAAAATAGGTAAACTGCTCAGGTTTAGTATTTTTCACCCTTGTTCCTGCCACATTCTACTCTGCCCTCCTATTTTTGTTCTCCTCCCTCTTCCACCCCAGTGCTTAAGAGAAAAAATAATAATAATAGCAAATAGGAAGGCTAATTCTAAGTTTGTGCAGTCCCAGCATGGATCCTAGTCCACCTCCAGTCCTGTTATTTTCTCCCATGTCCAGCTTTGACAAGACTGATGACATTTACGTTTTCCAAAAGCCTCAATAAGAGGCACTTTAGCGGTAATCACCTCCATCTAATTTCCCTAGTCAGATTTTTTTTTTGGTTTAAATCACACAAGAGAACTGAGGCCTGAGCTATTCTGACAACTTGTCACCAAATAGGGCTCAGCCCAAATGGGCTGTCTTGAAAACCAAGGACAAAAGGGAAAAAAAATGGACTAAGTGGCTTGAAAATTAAGTGGAAGGCTGGAGGATGCTAGCAGATAGCCATGAGTCAATTTTGTTAAAGTTCTAAAACAGGTGGCTCACTGCTGTCTGGGCCTATAACCAGCAGAAAATGTGTTTATTTCTCTAGAGAGGAAGCAGCATGGTGCTGGGGCTGGGAGAAGCCAGTCACCCCATTGCACATGGGCAGGAAGGCCTCTTGCCCCAAGTCAACCAGCTTTCAGGGAAGAACCCAATGAGAGGGCACAGATATCCTTGTTTCCACATAGCTCTGGTGAGAAGGATTAGTGTCCTGGGAACCTAGGCCCAGATGTTGTTCATTTCTTTACAATAACTCAGATCACAAAAGAAAAACACTGGATTAAACACGGTATCTATTTTTTAAACAAATGTACTTAATGAAGAATTATACTCATTATAAAATATGGGCTCATCTCCATAAATTTTAACACGGCAAACTCACTCATGCAAATATAACCCAGATCAAAGTAAAAACATTTCAAGAAGCTCTGACTTACAAAACTACAGAGTAGTTTTGCCTAATTTTATGCTTTATATAAATGAAACCATATATGCACTTCTTGGTGTCTAGTCAATATTGTTAGACGTGGCAATGAGTCATTCATTTTCATTGGTGTATAGAATTCTATTGCATACTTAGGCCACAATTCGTGTACTCATCATGCTTTTGACAGACATTGTGTTAGCTCAAGTTTGGGCTCTTGGAAATAATGCTACTATGAACATTCTTCGTGTCTTGCTGCAAGTAAGTGCTGATTTCTGTTTGGGCACATACCTGTGATTAGAATTGCCTTCGTGGGGTCTGTGAAGAGTCAGCTTTAGTAGATTCTGCCCAATGATAGTCTGAAGCATCTGTACCACTTTCTCCTCCCACCAGCAGAGCCTGAGAGCTGCAGTTGCTCTGCATTCCCACCAGCACATGGAGTTTTCTTTGGGCCATGGTGATGAGTGTATGTGGTTTTAAATTGCATTTCTCTGATTATTAAAGTTTGCGCCTTTGCAGATGTGACTGTTTACATTGCTTTTGTTGAGGCTGCTGCCCATTTTTTCTAATGGATTCTCTGTCTTTTTCCTATTGATTTATATATTCTAGAGATGAGTTCCTGGTTGGTTATATGCATCCAGGCAGAAATGTATAACATGTCACTTACAGAGAGAGGTCCATGCCACCAATCTCAGCTCTTCACTCTTTCTCATCTATCTCTCACTTTTGTTTTGGGTCCAAGGTCACTGACCCCATTCTCCCTGCTATCAGCCAGGCACCCACAGACACATCTTATTTTCTATCACTTGAGTCGGGCCTGGGTGCAGGGGCCCACAATATTACAACCCTAGGCACTGGGGCTTCCAGCAGACACATGCGTCATCATCTAGGCCTTGGGCTCTGGTCTTAGGCTGCACACTGGCCCTAACACAGCCCCAAGGCTCACCCGAAACTGTGAGCTTGGAAAGGATGTGGGGACAGGTGCAGAGGTGAGTTCTGTGCAGGATGTGGTGAAGCAGGAGTGGGGACCAGGTGTATCCGTGGGAAGGTCTCCAAACAGTTAGCACCTGAGTAAAGGTCCATTTGTACAAAGCATTTGTTTCATTAAAGTAAAAGGCTATCAGTCTGTCTAGAAGCCCCAAGGGCAGGCTCTCTTCTCATCACTGCTTAGGGTAACCAGCTTATTTTGGTTTGTCCAGGATGGTCTGAAAGTCCTGTGTTCTAAGACACCCCTACGGGAGACAGGTTTTCACCCTATTGCATCCTCTAAATAGCTGGGCATCTTAGACAAATCTGCTTTCCTACTTGGACCTTCCAAAACTTCATCTATAAATTGAGTTGAGAGTGAGCTATCAGATTTTTACTTTTTCTTTCATGTCTGACTTTTTATTGTCCTTACTTGAGGACCTTCTAGTAACTTCTAGTAATTGTGTGCAGAGGCCACAATTCCATGCTGGAGATGGGCGTGTGTCCTTTCCTGTGTCAGCCTTCCCCAGACAATGACATCTACCAAATACTCAATGCCACAGTGTGCCAGGTGCCGTGTTCTGTGGTCACCATTCCCTGCGATCTGCGAGGCACCCCTGGGGCATGAGCATTACTGTCACCATTTCACTTACTTACAAAGAAACAGACTCAGAGAGTGAGAGCACCAGGCCTGATATAACACAGCTTGGCAACAAAAAACTGGCACTTGGGCCCCATCTGCCTATTTCCAAAGTCCCTGGCTTCACTTTAGCGCATCCCCCAACTCACACATAATTGCTGTGTGCTGTCATGTCATCGCTTGTAAAATGCTCTTCCCCTCCCTGCTTTACACCTGTCCTGGACAAAGTGCTTTCAAATGTATCAGCTCATCCTATCACAACCTGACAGAGCCATCAGGTGATCAAGGAAGAGCTGTGAAAAATTAAAAACATTCTCTAAACAAAAGGCATTTTTGTTAATAATGCCTGGTGGAAGTCAGAGCCTATCTACAAGGTTTGGAAAACTGGGATGTGGCAGGTCTGAATGGATGCTTTCTTTCCAAAATAAGCTTTCAGATCCTGATGCTCTCTATGCCTAAAGAGATTGGAGATGCTTCTAGAAGGAGGGGGGAAAAGATGTGAACAAAAGAGAACGTAAGAGCCAGGGGGTCCAACCACCAGTTTCCCAGAGTCCATTCTCATCTGCAGAACAATTGACTGGAAACTCAAGGACTGGACACTTCAACTGTGTTTGCCAGGCTGCTCTCCCATCTCAAATGTCATGAAAAGAAATGTGAGGCCATGTCTGCCCATGGAGCTTGGGCCCTAGTCATTGAAAAGCTAGATAAGTCTTATTCCAGATAACAAGAAAAACAAAACAATAATACCAAAAACAATAAAAATTACAAGAAGAATGCCACTAGGAGAGTTGGATAAAAAGCCCACACCAAGGATGCTCTGGACCAAGTCTGTGCCTGAATTGTGGACTCTGAGTGTTTTAGATGTCAAGAGGGACAAAGAAAGACCTACTCCAAGGGCCTCCTCATGATATGATAGCCTATGACTCCTGAAAATGTACAAATATAAAATCACAAACACAAAATGTTTCACATGGCATGGCAGCTCTGAGACCCAAAGTATATCTCCAGGACCTATAGCCAACACCAAACCCTCCTTTCTAAGAGAAGGAATCTTGAGACCCAGGAAGGCACAGTAGCTTCTATAAGCAAGACCGTGGACAATAGACTTCAAGATTTCCTATCTCTGGAATCAGAGCTGTTTCCATGGAGCAAAGCTGGGAGAAATCCCCAGCTTCAAGGCTAGAGGTTGCATCCACAGTCCACCTGTAGACATTCTGTCACTGTCCTCAATCTTGCTGTCCCTGTTGGAAGGCCCATGCATCCCTGACTTACCCCACAACCTAGATATACATTTCTAATGTGATTCTTCACTGTGAAGATGCATTAAGGTTCAGGAAAAGCTGAGTTTCCTCCCTGACACCAACAGAGGTTCTCCAAGCCTCTGGATGGAGACAGAAAAGGCAGAAACAATGGCCAACCAAGTTCCAGGAGGACTCTCCTCATAATTTGAAACCCACTTTTTCATCCCTTGTCCCGGCTCCAAGCACAGATGTTTTTCATGTTCTGGGAGCCCAGCTGGGGAGGATGGGGTGGCCAAAGATGTTTAAGAGCCCCTCCTTTCCAACTTTTAGAGGCCAAGGCAGGAGGCATGTATGAACTGCTAAGCTAGCACTCTCATGGGGGCAGGAGGCAAATGTGAAGGGTGGCAGGAGTTCACAGCCATAGTGGGGCCTGATGGGAGGGGGTCCAGGAGGGAGATTCTCTGTCTTTATTTCTATGGCTTAGCAGGAGCTTCAAGCAGCCCCTCAACAGCTGGCTGACGTTCACACAGCCATGACCATGGATATAGACAAGGTCTTGAGGGGACTATGAATTATATTATGACTGTTAATCTTGGTCATACTTATTGGAAAGTTTCACATACATTCCAGCTTCTTCCTCCTTCCTCCTTGACTGACTGGCTCTTACTTCCTGCCTGCTTACTTCCTGCCTGCTTACTTCCTTGCCCTCTTCTCCTCACCCTTTCACATGGCTGTTCAATTAATTTACTTGCAGAAAACAAAATCCACCATTAGGAGCTTTTGCTCTTGAAGGCTGGCTCCCTGCAGCCTTACAACTACTCCTAACAGTGGCATCAAGAAAAAATCATTAGGAAAGAGGGCAATTGACCCCCACCCCTCCACCCACAGCTCCATGCTTGAGTTCTTTGCTGGGGTTTCAAAGCAATTAGAAGTAGGTAGGAGCACAGGCAGAGAGGTCAGAGAGAGAGGAGAGGCCTCGGGTTGGGAGGGGGAGGGTCCATGCCTGGCCTGGGAAGCAGGAACTTGCACAATAGCTCTCTTAAGAGAGCCCCTGCCTCCTCTGGTTCATCAGGCCCCACGCCACACACCTTGTCTCTCCATTTTCGTGGTTCTATCTCACTGAGAATAAGCCCTGATGTCTTTTTCTTTTTAAATTGTATTATTTTTAAATGTTTTTTTCACAGCTAACTTTTTTAAAATTTAATTTTATTGTTGTTGTGTTACATCCATCCCCTATACCTCCCCTCTGTACCCTTCCCCACTTATGCACTCCCCCACAAAGTCAATCCCACTTGTCCATGTTCATGGGTCTTCCATGCTACTTCCTTAACTAAACTGCTCCCCTTCTTTGCCTCCTCCTCCCTCCTCTTTCCTCCGCTTCCCTTATGCCCACTGAAGCTCTATTCATTGTATTCATGTATCTAATTCTGTTTTGCCTGTTTGTTTGTTTTGTTCATTATTGTCCTGTAATGGGTGAGATCATATGGTATCTGTCTGTCACTGACTGGCTTATTTCACTAAGCATAATACTTTCCAGTTCTATCTATGTTGTTGCAAAGGTTAGGAGTTCCTTCTTTCTTTCTGCTGTGTAGTATTCCATTGTGTAAATGTACCAAAGATTTTTTTTTTAATTTTTTTTAAAGATTTTATTTCATTATCTTTAGAAAGAGGGGAAGGGAGAGAGGCAGAGAGGGAGAGAGACATCAATGTATGGTTGTGTTTCACCTGCCTCCAGCTATAGACCTGACTGGAGACTTGGCTTGCAACCTGGTTATATGCCCTGACTGGGGAATCGAACCTGCGACTGTTGGGTTCGCAGGCCGGCACCTTATCCACTGTGCTACCAGCCAGGGCTTAACCAAAGATTTTTGATCCAATCATCCACTGATGGGCACTTAGGCTGTTTCCAGCACTTGGCTATTGTAATTAGTGCTGCTATGAACATAGGGGTACATAGGTTCTTCTGAATTGGTGTTTCAGGGTTCTTCAGGTATAATCCTAGTAGTGGAATTGTTGGATCAAAAGGCATTTCCATTTTTAGTTTTTTAAGGAACTCCATACTGTTTTCCATAGTGGCTGCACCAGCCTGCATTCCCACCAACAGTTCACCAAGTTTGATATCCAAAATATGTAAAGAACTTATGTGACTCAACACCAGGGAGACAGACAGCCCAATTAAAAAATGGGCAATGGGCAAAGGACCTAAACAGACAACTCTCTGAGGAAGACCTACAAAGGGCCTAAAGGCACATGAAAGAATGCACAACATCACTAGCCATCAGAGAGATGCAAATTAAAACCACAATAAGATACCACCTCACACCTGTCAGAATGGCAATCATCAATAAATTGTATTATTACCTTTTACTTGACAAATACTTATGCAAGACTTACTATGTACCAGGCAGTATCCTAAGCCTTTTACAAAGATCTACAGATTAATTCTCATGCTAACCCTCATTTTACAGAGTAAGGAACTGAGGCACAAGTCATGGAGGTACCTTGTGCATGTCCACACAGCCCCAAGAGGCAGAGCCAGGGCTCCAGCCCAGACAAGGCTGTCTCCTGGAGCCCATGCCCTCAACATCATGCTGCAGCTCTCCTCTCCTGCCATGGCCAAAGGCCCCTCCTCCTGATGGGACTCAAGTGCTTCCCCACCAGGCTTCCGGCCTCCTCTCTTCCCACCCTTAATCCCTTCCAATGCTCTGTCTCAAGATCCATTTCCTCCTGCACATTTTGCCCAGATGTCCTGGCTCTGAAATGAACAGTGTGAACCATCAACTTACCCAGATCTTAGCCTTAGCTTGCCATTGTGATCCAGTTTATATATATTTTTAATTTCCTTTTTCAATTGTTGTTTGTTACAGTTGTCCCGATTTTCCCCCATTACCCTCCACTGCCCCCTACTCCTACCACCCTGTTGTCCATGTCCAAGGGTCATTTATACTAGTTCCTTGTCCAATTGTTTTAATTGTACAGAAACTCATCTCCTATGTGGCAAACACAATAGTTATACTTGATGTACTCAGGGCAAGGCCTTTAGACCTGCAGGGACCTTTAGCCTAGAATCCAGTCCTTCTGAAAAACTCACCCCCTCCATCCCAGCCCCCTGCAGAGTCTGCCCCCAGAAAGTCTGCAGAAGCTCAGTGTGCCCACGCTTCTGAAGTCACTCAGCTGGCATTCTCATAATGCCCCTTAGGCCAGACTCTAGCTCTCTCATCCCAAACTTTCCACCTATCTCTGCTCTATCTCCTCCTCAGATTTGGCAGCTAGAGACAGAGGACATCAGTATCTGACCTTGGGGTAGCACCTCCCATGTGAGGCTCAGGGCTTAGCCATACCCTGCTAGAGGCCAACTGTGGCCCACTCACTTTCAGAGCCCTGTGGCTGTCCTGCAGGTGCCTCCAGCTGGAGTAGCCCCTCTGTTGCCCTAGACTTCACCTGGCAGGGTTTACCCAGTTGAAGCCTAATTGAAAAACATTCCATCTTCTAGCTTTCTCCAGACATAAGCTATTGTCTGCTTCTCTTCCAAAATCTGCATCTCATTTGTTACCCATACTTTCTCCCTTTGGGTCCCTTCAGTTTTACAGAGTCTATTAAAACAGCCATGTCTGCCTTATTTATAGCAGATTAGGTTACAATATATGCAATTCCCTTCCTTTAATGTCTCAGGCAATTTATTCTTTGTCTTCTTCAGGATGTCACATGCTTTGTGTCCTTCCCCAGCATTCTTTTTCCCTCCCAGGCTGGGATTTGAGTTTGATATGGATATTGCCACCAGTCATCCTCTATTACTCAGGTTTAGTGGGATGGAAGAAAGTGGTGCCCATGTTCCAATTGGGAAGCTGGGTCCATAATTGAATTTAGCCCTTCACAGAGAAAAAGAAATGCAGGCCATGTGCACCAGGTAGCCAGTAATTGGGGAGAACAACCCTGAGGTAGTCTGAGCTGCCACTCACTGGTCTCGTATCCTCCTCCACAAGGCCTATCTCAGAAACAGGTATCTCCAGAATAATATATGTTGAATAAATGAGGGGAGGGAGAAAGGATAAAAGTGAGCTTTATCAGATGTTGACAACAAACTTCCAGCACTTTTCTGGCTTAAGAAAGAGCAGCATCTCTGTCCTCAAGCTATGTCTAAGCAATCATAATTGTCATCATTAGCATCTATATATTTTCAGTTTCTAAACCACTTTGACTAGTACTTCCATGAGCATTGAATAGCACTCATCAAATCTCCCCAAAACTGAATAAATGGTGGCCTCCACCTGGAGCGCACAGCCCTGGACAGGGAGGGCCAAACTGGACTCTGGTCTGTGCTTTTGGGGTGGCCCATAGGGCCCAGCAGCCAGAGGCAGACATGGTTAGGACATTGGTCCACTGGCAAAATGGTTTCCAGAGCAGGGGTAAGTCCCAATTGGCTCCACCTCATTCAAGAATGCTTCAGGGGAGAATACTCCTACTCCACTCCCAGAGTGCAAGGTTATAAAATAATGTCTTCATAGGTACCACCTTAGAGTTTGAGTAAGCAACAGAATTAAGCCCACATTCTTTTTGATCCTTGATAAAAGAAAGAAAGAAGGATAGCACAGTCACAGTTAGCGGTAGCCAAGAATACGGGCTCCAGAGCCAGACTGCCTAGGTTTGAATCCTTGTTGCACCTCTTCCTAGCTGTGTGGATTCAGATAATTTACTTAACCTCTCTGTGCCTCAGTTTCCTTATCTGTAAGATGAGGTTGATAATACCTGGCTTACAGGGTTTGCTTCGAGGATGAAATGGTGTAATAAATATCTGTAACAGAGCTTTGCATATGGCAAGTGTTCTATTTAAGAGGTGCTGTAGTTAATCAAATTTTTATTATTATTACAGAAAGATAAATTCTTACCCAAGGAGAGAAGGGAATTTGGAAAAAATATCCAAAATAGTAATAAGCACACACACACTATAAGGTTTCAAAATCTTACATTGAAACATTGTATAAGCCAGTTCTGTGCATAAGAAGCCATCCCAACACTCAACACATTTTTTTTCTCAGATAACTGTGGATTGGCCAATGTAAACTGGGTTTCTCTGCTTAAGCTGTGGATCTGGCTAGACTAGCCTCCTTGCTGTGGTTTAGACTCAGGTCTGCTCCAGGGTGCCAGCTGGGTCAGTACAGCCACTGGAGGAAGCTCTTCTTGTGGTGAGAATAAGCAAGCAGAACAGATAACTATCTTAAGGTCAAGGCTCAGAACAGGAACACTGACCCTTCTACCCATAGTACTCTGGCCAAAGCATACCATAAGCCTGGTCCAACATCAAGTGGTAGAAGCCCACTGCCCATCTTGTGGGATTGCAGGCTTCAAGGTCAGATGGTGAAGAGAGTGAATACAGGAGGGGTGGAGAAGTAGGACCCATCACTCAGTGGCTCTACTTGCATCATCATTCCTTCCAAGTTCCTCCACTATTTGCTCTTTATCTATAGACTCATAGCTTTCCCTCCTCCCCAAGCACACCAGTCAGCTATATACACCACTGATCTGCAGGCCATCTGGGATGTTCCTAGAAATGTTGGCAAGGATCAAAGATACACAGTGATGCTTGACAAAAGTCCAAACCCAGAGGGGTTCTGTCACCTGCAGAGTGTTCCCTAGGGAGCCAGTGCCAACTGCCCACCCCTAAGAGGCCAAGGTTGAGCAGGCTGATGGCAGTCTGGGAACATGTACCCCTACTGTACTCCAAATTCAGGCAGAAGTGGGAGGGCCTACTGCTGTCCCAGAGCTGGACTTAACCCGAAGAAGCACTTGAGTCCTAGCTAGATATTAACAAAGGAAGAGAGCAGAGGGAATCAGATATTATTAAGCCTAATAAACTAGGGAGCAGAAGCCTGCTTGTTTTCCTAGGAAGTTGCAGCTTTACATACTCCCCATTCCCTACTGATCACTGAGGGAAGGAATGGAATGATAACAGGGAGGTAAGCACATATGCAATGGGAACAAGGTGTCAACCACAGAGGCCTGTCAGGGAATGGATGTTTCCCTGGAGCCCACATCCTCAATTGGTCAGAAAGTGGACCCAGCGCAAGCCCACAAAGGCTTGGAGATTTGATTGGTTATTTTGAAAGGACACTTGGTCCTTGACTTGGTCTATACCAGCTAACAAAGTCCCCCAACCATCTACCTGGTAATGGTAACACACACTCACCCTGTTCATGGGCGTGTCTCACTCCATAGCAGCCACGTGCAAAGAGCAGTCCTGGGCCCATAGGCTGTGAGCAGGGGCCTGGGGACAGCAGCACAACACCCAATGGCAGCTGGGAACAATGCTAAGCTACCTGAAGTGGGGCTGAGGCCCTTTAGCAGCCACCTGCAGCCCGAGCTCGTACTGCCTCACATCCCCGCCAAGCCACAGCTGGAAAACAAGCTAAGCCAGTCAGATGGCGAGAAAGGCTGGACTGGACTAGCCATGGCATGGTGCAAAATGTCTGGACATTGCCCTATTTCTGGGCCTGATGAAGGCAAGATTGGACTTTTTCCATGGGGGTAAGGGTGGACAAAGACAGGACGTTAAAAATCCAACACCTTTGATTTTGCACCTGGTGCCACAAGCAAATCTATCTCCAGACACCAGACACGAGGCCCTAGACCCCATCCCCCTCTGTGGGCCTCCTGGAATGCTTCCTGCAACACTGCAAGGCCCCACTTCCACCAGCAACTGCTCCATTTTGAAGACAAAGTACAGTGAATAGCTTTGAAAACACGGTCAGAATAAAAACTGTTATCAAAGTGAGATCTTCAAATTTTAGATAAATGCAACTGCCTGTGAAAGCACCAGTCAATGGAGCCTCGCCAAATGCAGTGAGACAAATTTACGTGGCTGTGGTAGAGAGGCAGGAATAGGCACAGGATAAGGTCAAGGGAGTGGTATGTGTTTGGAAGCACATGACTCGCATCTATGTTTGCCATCAGGCAAGAGAGGGCTTGAGGGGTGGGGAGAACAGTCCCCCTCCTGCGGGTTGGTCCCACGGTACCTCTACCTGAAAGGGCTGGGATGGTGAGCTCTGGACATGCCCTGGCAGAGACATGCCTGGATGTTCTCTGACCGCCACACTGTCCCACTTGAAACTGTCATGCTCCTCAGTGTGGACTAGAATAGAAGCCTGCCGGACACCTAGCATGTTGCCTTCATGCATTCTCACACTTACTCAGAGGGTTCAAGCAGAAGCTCAGCATCTCTTCAAGCAGACAGAGAAGGCAGCATTTCAACATTGGTTAGTAAGTGTGATAAAGACCTGTCCCTGGAGCTGTGGGTGCAAGATGGGCAGGCTGGGCAGGTAATGCCCACCTGAGTCACCTGGTTAAGGGAGGGGCTGCTTAGCCATCTAGAAAGGAGAACCACACCACATAAGCAAAGCTGAGACATTGGAGAACTGTAGGTATATCTCTGTTACCAGGACAAAAACTGTTGAGAAAGACATGAGACTGGAGAGACAGGCAGTGGACAGTTCACAAAAATTCAGTGTCAACCAATGGAAAAGAATTGAATTGTGTTCGTGTCTGATGTAGAGAGATTTCCAGATTGTAGAAACCAGGATACAGGGTGTGTCCATGCCACTTCATCCTCCTCTGTCCCTGCTGGTCCCCACAGAATGATCCCATGTTTCCCATCACCTGATGATCTCCAGACCAGCTGACAGGCTCCCCACACCTACTGGCAGGAAGAGCATTTTGGGTTTGCTGTGAATGACAGTCCAGGGCCAGGGCCAGGACCACTGTCGACTCCCAGTAGCTGTGTGTCCCCAGGGCCTCCCCTGCCCTGTCCCTTGAACTGAAATTAGTTTGAACACGCGTACTTGTCCGTTAGCCTGTGAGCTCCCTGACAGCCTCCACCAACACAGCCCCTGGCCTGTCACCAGGGTCACTTGACTAAAATGAGGAAATAACTGATGGTAAGAGAATAGTAAAGTAAATGTTATCGAGTGAGAAATGATGTTCTTGCTTACCAGAGTATAAAAATACTTCATTAGCAAGATGACCATTAGAGAGGTGGAGCAGGCAGCCTGTGGAAGGACAGATTATGAAGGAAAACATTATCCATTTGCATTACGCAAGCTGGTGATGGATGGACACGTGCATGTAGTAACTGATTATTTCATGTCAAGCATGATGCTAAGTACTTTGAATGTGCAAAGATTCCTGTGGCGGGTGTAGTATTGTCACCACTTGCTCATGAGGAAACTGATGCACAGAGAGTTGAGTGAACTAAATAAGAAAATATATGTTGAAAGAGGAGTTGACTTCTCAATACAGCTGTCAGACTCCACGACCTACAGCCCTAGCTCCATAGCTACACACGAACACATATGTGCACACTCACACAATTGAGAAATGGCATGACCTGTCCCAAATGTGAGTCATTCCAAGGAGGGTGGATTAGACATAGCAGACTACCAGGAGAGGCATATGTATAATATGTGGGGATGTAAATAGACACATGGTGTAGACAGATATGAGGATCCCAGGACCTGAACAACTGTTGTGCTTCATCAAGGCCATCCCTGAATGGGAAGCTCTCAAGGGAAATTCATCTGCAGAAGACAAGGTCAGCCAAGTTCCACTTTATAACTGTGATGACCCCGTTCCAGGGCAGCCCTGGTAACTTGAGCTAGGCCACATGATAAGTTTCTCTTGCCTAGACCTCAGGCAGTCCTCTGTCTCTCTTTTCCGCATTTTGTCTCTGCAAGGCTGAAAAATACCAAGGGAGAATATGCCATCCATGGAGAAGGAAGAGGCAGAAGACACTTGCCCCTGGCAGGGTCTGCTCCACAGAACATTGGGTGCACCCAGCCACGAAGTATCTCCAGACCAGACCTCTCTGCAGCAGCCTGCCTGGCAGCCCCCCACCTACCAGTGGTGGGTCAGAGGTGGCTCCTACTTAACAAGCCTAAACCCAAACATAGAACCTCTGCAAGTCAGATCTTCTTCCTGAGCTGCTTCTTTAGGGCATGGTCCCACTACCCCACAAAATGTGTAGACCAGAAATCACCCTTGACATCTCCATTCTCCCACACCCCAGATCCTACCCTTCAGCAAGTTATGTCAACATTACCCCAAACAGCGCTTGAATCTATTCACTTTGCCCCCTTCCATGGCTGTCTCCTAAGCTCCAGTCCCTCCACCTTGGGGACTCCAAACCAGCACCATTGCCACTTCAGCATTCAGGACGTTCTGAGGAAGCAGGCGGCATGACTGTAGGCCAGGGTTAGTGTTCCAACTCTCAGTCTCTTGCCATGCAGTGTCTAGGTTAATGATGATATTTTCTAGATGGCACTGGAACCTTTCCAACCCTTCTTAGCTGAAGGGGAAGTGGTCATGGAAATCATTTGTACTCATTTTACTGCTCAGAAATTAGCACTGCCCATGTCCATAGGGTCATCTAACTTGATTACTTAAGTTTTCCTTTACAAAAACAAAACACAAACAAACAAAAAAAATGGGCACATGGTTCCAGTCAACTGATCTTCCGTGATGACAGGAGGCTACTCATAGCATGCTTCCTGGCAGAGTTGTAAAACATAAACACACTAAATCAAGCTTCTTCATTGTTTATTGATTCAAGAATGCGAGAAGAGTCTTTTCAACAAACTTGAGTTAAGCAGAGAGCATCTTGAAATGGGCATTTAAAAATGTTAATGTTGTTGCACAATTTTGTTGTCAAAAGTGGTATGTGTTTTACTTCTGAAATGTATCATATAGAGATACTTTTTTAAAAATAAGAAATGTACTGTTCCAGCCTGTCTGAAATATTTTAAATTAAGTATTTAATTTTTAATCCATTTGTTAAAATAACAAAAACACAATGGCTTCTGATTTACTTTAAAGAACAATTGACTGGCATGAAGGAAAATAAAAATTTTCCAGTCAAATCTCAACAAAAGACTATTTGGTAAATGGGACTAAAATAGTAAATATTATGATATAGAAAAAGCAGCCAATGATTTTCTTTTTCTTTTTTCTTTTCCTTTTCTTCTTTTTCTTCTTTTTTTTTTTTTTTTTTTTTTTTTTTTTTTTTTTTTTTTTTGCATTTGAAGCTACATGTCTTCACAAAATAACTTTTCCAGAAATGGGCAAAGAATAAAAATAACTATTGAAATAAACTGTACTTAAAATTGAATTTATACATCACAAAATGAAACACAATGAGTATATTCAATCAGATTTTTGAAGCATTAACCAATAAAATAACAAAAACATATTAAGTGTTATTTCATCTTTATATCAATATTAATTTTATATGTGGACATTTTATAAGGCCCAATACATATTACTATGCTTTTTTTATTCATTATTTTCAGAGAAAAGGGCAGAGATAGAGGAAGAAAGGGAGAGAAATATCAGTGTATGATTTCCCTTCACCTGCCTCCAGCTAGCTACAGACGTGCCTGGAGACCTGGCTGGAGACCTGGCTTGCAACCTGGTTAAGTGCCCTGACAGGGGAATCAAACCAGCGACCTTTGGGTTAGCAGGCCAGCACTTACCCATTGTGCCACCAGCCAGGGACTATATTACTATACTTTTTAGAAATAAATAGGTAAATATCTATTCAAATAGCACCTGATCAATTTTTTGTGAAGATTTTATTTATTTATCTTCAGAGAGAGTGAAAGGGAGGGAGAAAGAGAGAGAGAGACAAATATGCAAGAGATACATCCATAGGTTGCCTCTCCCATGCCCTCAACTGGGTACCTGGCCTGCAACCCAGCCATGTGCCCTGACTGGGAATCAAACCAGCAACCTTCTGATTCTCAGGCCAGCACTCAAGCCACTGAGCTACAACACCCAGGGATATTTTTATTTATTTATTTATTATTTTCAGAAAGAGGGGAACGGAAAAAGGCAGAGAGGCACAGAGACATCAATGTGTGGTTGCCTTTCACCTGCCTCCAGCTATGGACCTGGCTGGAGACCTAGCTTGCAACCTGGTTATGTTGCCCTGGCTAGGAATCGAACCAGTGACCTTTGGGTTTGCAGGTCCGTGCCTATCCACTGTGCTACACCAGCCAGAGCTCTTTTTTTTTTTTCATTGCTAGAGTGCATAATCTAAAAATCCAATGACTATTCCTAGGTCTCCCCACCATCCCCTACACCACACCTGTCCACTTTCCATCCCACAGCCCAGCTCATCTGTTCTATCTCAGCCCTTCTCATTGCCTGCCTTGCTTCCTCATTGTCTGAGCTCACCCCCACCGAGGTGCTTTAAGACAAAGCTTTTACTTAGGCTGGTACTTCTGCATAGAATGCTCCTACCCTTCCTCCCTGATGAAAGGGAGCTGGGAAGACTTTGTGATCTGCAACCGTTACTAGTGCCAGCTGCCCCATGGTGCTGCTGGTGCACACAAACATGGCCCAGTGCAAAAGGCATGCATTCATGGTGCAGTGAGGACCAGACCCCACTGGAGTGGTAGGGAAGCCCTGGGCCAGGACCCCAGTCTTAGCCACAGGCTTAGTGGTGGTCCTCTAGCATCAGCACATTGTGAACACAGCCAGGACAGAAGCTTTATGCATCAGTGTACCTGCAAAGCCCAGCACAGAGCCTGGTGCATGTGATGAATAGCCAATCAATATTTGTTGAATAAATTAAGCACTTTGTGGGGAAGCCAGATAGAGAGGAGCTTCCACCACCTGCCACATGCTGTGTCAAGATACCCTTCTTTCTGTGATGGGCCTGGCCCTGCCTTGGAAGTTTTTCCTTAACCTTGCTTCCTTCTAGGGCACTGGCTCTTTCTGCTCCTACAACAACACCCCCAGTGCCTCTAGGTCCACTGCCCAGGGGAAGGGATAGGAGGGGCCCATCCTGTTCCTTCCCTGGACACAGGAGCTCCTTATGTAAGTCAAACCACCTTCTTTTTGGTAGTTAGAGAATAGGTCAAATTACCAAATTTTCTATAATTCCAGGGTAATGGAGACCTACTGACCTCTGCAAAACCAGAAAAGCCAGCCAAGTAACCACTGTCTATGACCTAAAGAAGGTTATAAACTCTACCCTGACACACTAAGAGTTGACCTCAGCCCCAGGGGGGTGGGATAGGGGAGCACACCCTTATTGGGGACTGTTGTTAGATGTATGTAACCTGCCAGTCACATGTAGACAGTGTTGTGCAGGGTGTTCAGCTCGGCCATTCCACTCTTCTTCGCTGGAGGTGACAGAAGGCCTTCCTCACTAGAAGACTCCCCAGAAGGTCTGAAAGTGACTTTTGAGAGCAACAGAAAGGCAGAGAGAAGGACTGTAACAAAGCAGCAGCCACAAAGAAGATAAGCTCCTTCCCCATCACAAAACAAATGCCGTGATTTACCGGGTTCAGATACAGATCACTCTGGGCCACAGACCATGGGCTGTACAATTTGGACTGAATATAGCAAATGAAGACCCCAAGGAGTCAGGGAGCCAGGCTAATGCTGCAGAGAGGAGTGGTAGCCATTCTGAGAGGGTTTTCCTACTGCAGCAGAGACTAGGGCAGGGGAAGGCCTGGTTGGATGTACCCAGAATGCGTCTGGAGGGAGAGGAGGAAAACAAACCAGGGGATGGATACATAGCTTCTGAAAAAATGCAGAAGCTGAATGGCCTGGCTAAGGAAGCAAGCCTTTCCCATGTCTTCTGTGCCACTCAAGGAATGGAATGCAGAAACACCAATGTATGTGGGTGTGGTGAATGAGTTTCTAAGCCTGGTGCTGGCCAGGATTTGGTTTCTTTACACAGACTGTGCACATAATGCTTGATATTCATACTATTGGGTATTTTCTTTTCATTTCAGTTCCACATATATGTATGTGGTCAGATTTCTATTTCAGTAGTCTAGGTATCCCTAGGAATGCTTGGGAAAGGGGAAGAGATGTGCCAAATGGCAAAATTCCATAAAGTTAACTAACCAGGAAAAGTTGTAGGAAAAGGCATCGTGATACAGAGGTTAGGTGCAGTGTGTAAGTCAGGATAAGCCCTGAGTGGGCAAGCTGTAAATGAAAATGTTGACTGTGATGTATCTCAGTCCCAAGGCTCCAGCATGAACTATGTGTCTGGTGTGCCCCATGCCTGAGCACCACAGACCTTGGTGTTGATACCGCCAGCCCCATCCTGTCCTGGCCCTGACCAGCCAGCCTCCTTTCAATGTGCATTTTGGTTTGGGTTCTGATTTTCCTTTTGTTCCAGACCTGAGCGCATTATTTTGACTTCACCTACAACATGCCAGTTTGGCATCTGGCCACTCTGTGACAGGGCCTGAGGCTACCCATTCATCCCCAGTGGCCACCTCCAATGCTGATCTTATGGACTCTTTTCCCTCTCTGTAAGATGACAGGGCAGAATTAATCAAAGTGATAATGTAAATATGTTCAAATAAGCATAAATATACATACCAACCCAATTATAAGAAATGTGAACCCAGAGGACACCAACCTCTGACACCTCTCCTGTACCTTCCTCCTGAGCTAATGTCACTGCTGCCTTTCTCCCTGAGAACATTAAAGCAGACAGGAGAGAGGCTTCCCCACTCTCTGCCATTGTATGTAGGCATCCACTTGCTTGGCCTCCCTTCCTCTCCTAGGATATGGACTGGCACTACCCCTAGCTCAGCCTAACATCTGTGCTTATGCAATAAATCCCATCCATCTTATGGACATGAGAACCTTGCTCCAGCCTTCTCCCTCTTTCTCTCTTTCATCACCCAGTGTTTTCCTCTCCATTGCACTATTCCCACAGATCCTTATCTATGTCAGATACACCCTCTGGTGACTCCTAGTGAGTCACCTTCCTGTGAAATCCCCACCCTTTGAGTGCAAGCAGAATCTGTGACTTTATCCTATTCAACAGAATATGACAGAGGGGGTGGGTCATGACTCCTGGGTTATATGATGCCATCAAACACAGGTGAAAGGGTCTTGCTGATGTGACCAAGTTCCCCACCTCTGTGGACTCAGAGTCCATCAAAGGAAGCTTATGCAGAATGGGCCTGACGTAATCCAAGGGAAATCCATGAACAAGGGCATAGGCCTTGGCTGAGCCTAGAGGTTCTTTTAGCCTTATAGGGACCTGTGAGACTGTGAAAGGGGACTGGCACCTGGCTAATAGCCAGCAAGGAAACAGGTACCTTCATCCCACAAGTACAAGGAACCAAATTTAATCAACTGTCATGGTCACATGAGCTTGTGAAGCTGTGTCAGCAGCCCCCTGGGGAGCCCTGCACCAGAAGAACCCAGCTGCACCATGATATGTGTGTGGCAACCCTCAGTCAATGTGTGGATAGCTCTTAGGGTTATGGTGCTTGGTTTCTCAGTGATAAAGGACTAATGCCACACACTAACATGTCATTGTTTCCTCTACTGAGAAAATGCTCTCCTGACCTCACTGCAACTACAAGTACCACCCCCTTTTCTCTTTTTCCTCAACAGCAAAAGCCCTTAAAGCCCTGGATGGTGACACAGTGGATAAAGTGCCAGCCTGCAAACCCAAAGGTCACTGGTTGGATTCCCAGCCAGGGCACATAACCAGGTTGCAAGCCAGGTCTCCAGCCAGGTCCATAGCTGGAGGCAGGTGAAAAAGGCAACAATACATTGGTGTTCTGTCCCTCTCTGCCTTTCTCCCTTCACTTCCCTCTCTAAAAATAATAAAATAAAATATTTTAAAAGAAAAAAAAAGGAACGGACTGACTTGTGTCTCAGATTTCCTCCAGTTCTCTTGAACCCACTCTCAACAGGCTTTCGCAGCCACAGCTGTGCAGAAACACTCTTCGTGAAACACAAGGCCCTACTTCTCTGTTGCCAGATCCAGAGGTAAGTTCTCAGTCACTTCACCAATCAGCAGCCTTTTGGACAGCTAGGCACTCTACTCTTTCCAGCGTCACACCCTTTTCCTTGGTATCTGCAATGCCACCATTGCCTGGTTTTCTGCTAATCTTTCTGTCACTCCTTCTCAGTCTCCTTTACTTGTGACACCTTCCCGTGTCCTGTACACACAGGAATGTCCCATTCTCAGATACCGTGTGCAGTCTCTGTGCAGATCTCGTTCAGCCTCATGGCTTTAAACACCATCTATACCCTATCTGTAAGTAGATGACCCCCAGGTGTACTTGTTGGCCTGACCCTTTCACGTGAACTCCAGACTCACGCATCTGACTACTTGCTCAGTCCTCATCCTGCTTAGGTGTCTGACACATGTCTCTAATTCCATGGCTCAAAGGGAGCACGTAGTCTCTTTCACAAACCTGCTGCACTTCTCCTCTAATCTCAGGTTATGGGAACACCACCCCTTCAGTTGTTCCATCCAAACACCCTGGAGTCGATTTAGCCTTGTCTTTATGTCGCACACTATAGCCAGCCTGCCAGCAAGCGCTTTCTGCCTTCACAATATACCTACAATCTGACATTCCTCACAACCCCTGGTGCTTGCCCCTCTTCCTGGGCCACTCTGTTTCCCAGGTTATTGCAGTAGGTTCCAATGTGCTTCCTGGGTTTCTGACTCCCCCACCAGTCTAATCTCAACACACCAACCAGGAGGAGTATGCAAAATATGATGTCTTTTCTTTGCTCTGACCCCTCCCAAAGGGAGTCTATTGGGCTCAGAGTTGGAGCACAGATTTGACATCCTACATATGTGTCTTTCTGTGGAATTCAAGTCCCTGCTACATCACTAACCTCAACTCCTATCACTCTCCCCGTTGCAGCCTCACTGACATCTTTGCCCTCTTTAGCATTTTCCCTGTGAGTTCCTGCCTTACGGCTGTTGCACTAAATGCTGCTGCCCATCTTTCAGACCTCTTACCCCAGGAATCCCACCTTCAGATCTTTACTTAATTTCACCTGCTCTCCAGAATGTTAACATTCTTCAGCACTGCCTATTGCCATTCTCTGCTTTATTATTCTCTTTAGCATCTGTCACTGTTTAACACACTGTATACATTAGTTAATCTTGGTTAATGCCCATATCTGACGCTGGAGCTTAAGCTCCATGAGAGCAAAGGATTTTGTCTGCTTCTTTAACTAATGTGTCCCTGGCACCTAGGACAGTGTCTGGTGCATAATGCTCAATATGCATTTAGGAGACAAATCATTAAATGAATACAAAAACTTCAAAGCATACTGCAGAGTAAAGCATTCAATTGTCAGACAAGAATCCTCATTATGAACTAAATTCACTGTAGAGAACAGAAGAAAATTATTTTAAAATACCTTTTTCGTGTTTGAAATGAAAATGCAGCAGGGCTTTGGCAATTTTAGACAAAATAATTAGAAACTGCATCCAGAAACATAATAACTAAACTATATTTCATACTTGATTCAATACTGTAAAAAAGGATCAGTGTTTAAAGGATAGATTTGATAACAATATCTAACCAGAAAGAAAAAAATAAATCTACCAAGATAAAAGGTATGACCCAATTATTTTATATACAAAGACATCAGTCTCCAAATATCTTAAGTTTTGAAAATATACCTGTATTCCCCTCCTCAAAAGTATTTATTTGAAATATTTATCAGTTCTCCAGATCACTGGAATCAATAATAGGGAAGTTGTAAGGGGGTGGGAGAAATACTCCAAAACATTGGAACATCAAAACTGAGTAGAACTAGGTTTAAATAATTTGTTTTAAGTGTGGTTATAAAATTGAGACAAAAAGTCAAACCAAGATGAAAATAATGAGCAGAAAGAGAGAAGAGGCAAGGGGAGGTCAGAGTGTTTGTTTTAGCTTTGACTCAAAACAATTAGAAATGTAAATGTAAAGGCTTTTTAAGCTTTAAGGTATCTGTCACTCTAATTAAAACTGCACATCAACTCTATCAAATCATCGTAAATGATAAAAGCAAACAACACACAATCTATTTAACAAAGGTATGATTTTAAAACCTTGAGTATAAAGTGTCAAAATGCTCATTAAAACAGTTATTTAAATATCAGTCAAGCCCTCTAAATCTGGCCATTTAATCTATTTGATCAAAGCCTGAAAATGATTTATTAAAATATCCCACTATGGTTATTGGTCTGTCATAGGTAAGTATATCTGATGTCTATTGGAAATATTTTGTACGAAGAAGTAATTTTTGATAAAGAGAGAGTATTTGACCTACCACCTACTTCTCAAAAAGGGTGACCAATAGCCAAAGGAGAAAATGGGCTCTCTCTGGCTAAGGAATGGAACAGAAAGGGCTCATCTAAGATAATAGGACACCTGGAGGTAAGAGGGGACAGAGAGGTGGCCAAGGCACAAGATGCTAAAAGCATGTGAGAAATATCAAGCCTGGTGGAAGGTCAGAAATAGGTTTCAAAGTTAAGAGATGAAACAAGTGTTTGGATAAGAAGCAGGTCTGGAGCAAACTTTGGCAACAGGTGTATGAGCAGCGGGAGGGGGGCCTGAAAATTGTATAGAGAATGAAATCCAAGTGGCTTTTGCAGGGAAGCCCTTCCTCCAAGTGAAACTCCACAGCAACACAGCTGAACAAGCGACTGCCGGGGGCCAGGACTCACCTCCTTGATCTCTCCCCTACCTAGGTGCAGCCTGGGAGTTGCTGTCACTGAAGTCCTAGGGTCCTGGAGCCAAATTTGAAAACTTCTAGCAGGACTACCTCAGCAAGTATGTTTTTGTGGAGTCTTGTCTATATAAATTTTCTTTTTAATTTTAGATGTGATGTAAAACTCAAGGATCCAATGTCAATTTCCTGGTTTGATATGATACTGAAGTTATATGAATCATTACCATGCAAGTTATGATGGTTAATTTTCAGCATCAACTTGAAAAGTATTTTGAATGAGATTTTGTTTTTGTTTTTTTATCTAATCTTTATTGCATTTTTCCATTACCATTTAGTCCCTTTATACCTCCTTCAGCAATCACCACACTGTTGTCCATGCCCATGAGTCCTTTTGAATGAGATTTAGAATGAACATTTATTTGTTTGTTTGTTTGTTTTTGAGATTCATATTTTATTTATAAGCAAATGAAGAATGTCCCCTGTAAACTCTAATTTAGGATCAGAAGAGCAATATGGAGAAATAGTTGCTGGCCCACAGTGCTATGTGAAGGAAGTCCATCCAGCTGTTTCTATAAAAAACGATTTTGTTATTACAAAGGAAAAATTAAGCCACATGATTTTCTCATGATGCATGTGAAAGGATTCAAAAGAAAAATGACTTTTCAAAATTCTAGCCTCTAGTCAAATGTGTGGGGTGACCGAATGTCATTTTCATTCAGTGACAGCCCCTGTTCTTCAAGAGCAATAGCTTCTGAGCATAACTTAGTACTCATCAAGAGTATCTGCTCAAGGAATGGAGAGACCTCGATCTTTAAGAGCCTGGACTTTCAGCTTCTCGGCTTCCAGCTTGGTCTACTGTTCTACCCTTTGTTCTTCTAGGATTTCTTCAACACTTGCTGAAGGGGCATGTCACTCTCCTTCTCCAAGTCTATTTCTCCTAGGAGGACCACATTCTTTCCTCTAACCATAGAAATCCCTCAAGGAGTATCACCATACTTTCTGCCCACATAAATATGCTCCACAGTCTGATGTAGCACTAAACTAGCAAATTGATAAATGCTTCTCAAAAAGCCTATAAGTGTCCTTCTATCTCAAAGCAGAATCCAGTGCTTTTTGTTGATGTCCTTGATGAGGCTGGCAGTGCTGGGCATGTAGTTCATTTTGAACTGAGATAAGGCTGTAGTGCATAGTAGCAAAGGATCAGTGTGTTCACCTCCTTTCTCCTACCATAATTACTACCTCAGTGACACCAGGATCAGCACTTCAGCCCCAGCTTTCAGCCACCCTAGAATGAACGTTTAAATGGGAGAACTTTAGTAAGCAGATTGCCCACCATAATCTAGGTGGGCCTCATCCAATCAGTTGAAAGCCTAAATGGAATAAAAATACCAGCCTTCAAGAACAAGAAGGAGTTCTCCAGCAGACTGCCTTTGAACTTCATCTGCACCATTGGCTCTCCTGGGTCTTGAGCCTAACTGTCTATCCATACTGCAAATTTTGGACTCACCAGCCTCTATAATCACACAAGCTTAGTCTCTATAATAAATATTTTTTCTACATATATACACATACCCTGTTGGTTCTGTTTTCCTGTAGAACCCTGACTAGTAGAAGGGGAAGCAGGGCAAAGAGTCCATGGGACCTCTCTGTACTAGTTTTGAAACTCCCTGTGACTCAAAAATCATTTCAAAATAAAAGCTAAAACAATGTCAGAGTCATAGAAGTAAAAGAGGGATGAAAGGAGATAAACAAGACATGGCACTGGGGTGCAACTCAAGGCCCTGGACTGGATGCTCTGCAATAAAGGACATTATTGGGACAACTGGAGAAACTTGAAAGAGGTTTCTATGTGAAGAATATATGAGCTGTCAGTACCATATGGGAGCTTTTCCTCCTGTAAGTTTGAAACTGTTTCCAAATAGAAAGTTAAAAAATAATCCATGCATCCATGTGAGGTATAGTGAGTGACCAATTGATGAATAGTCAGAACAGAGTCCAGGTAATAAGAAATTTCTGCTTCTCAAACATTCTGGTTCTGCTGCTGTTGTTATAGCAGCCAGAGGACATGCAAACAAGCAGAGGTAGCAAGGTGTACCCTATAGAGGCCAACCCCTGAGTTTAAACAATGGGTGGTTCTTTATTGCCCAATTAGTAAACATGAAGAGTCTTCATAAAAAATATTCTGTGTGATAAGAGTGGTGGATACATGTCATTATATATTTGTCCAAACCCCACTGAATGCATAACATCAAGAGAGAATCCTAACATCAACATCAACTATGGACTCTGAGTGATAATAACATATCAATGCAAGTTTGGCTTTGGTAACAAATGGTAATTTGGGTAACTCTGATGGGGGATGTTGATAATGGGCGATACTGTGCATGTGGGTATAAGGGGAATCTCTGTACCTTCCTTTCAGTTTTATTGTAAACCTAAGATTACTCTAAAAAATTAAGTCTTTAAAAACTAAAAAAAAAAAAAAAAAAAGATTCTTAATGAAGTCCAGTAGCATCTCTTCCTTTGCAAGTCTGGTTACCAACTACCCATATTCTTTATTATTAGATATGGCTAATCTCATATCTCCCACATTAAGACAAGATAGCAATGTCGTTTTTTACTCACAGTGCTGTGGTTCTTTGAAGTTCATTTGCATTGAAATAATAAAGATTTTTCTTGCCTCTTCAGGTTCCTAAAATCATGATTTTTAATTCAGGTTCTATCATTGCACCTGATGCTGCATGAGTCTCATACTGCCCTGAGTACTGGCTTCTAATAACTCTCAAAGCTGCTGGACTAGCCTTCATTGGTGATGATCATGAATGCAAGTCTGCCCGGAGCATATGGGAAAATGTAACTGTTGGCTCATTTTCTGGTCATGTTCAATTTATCATTTGGAGTTCTATAGCATAAATGCAAAACAACACATCTTCTAACTCTATCTTCTATTAAACTTTTGAAGCTGTAATTAGTGAATTAATAGTATGTGATTTCTTGATCTCTTTGAGTGCTTACTGCACACCTGCCTTCCTATCCTAGCTTCTGGGACAAGGTAGGCAGTGGGCTGGAGGCAGGCAAAAAAAGAGGTCTCCCTCCTATCAGGATGGTCCCTTGTTTATTAGGCATGGCTTACAACTAATGTGACAGGACATAGTGTCAACACTCAACAGGGGCAAGAGAGAACATCAGAAGGGCCACTGGCATTGTGAAGCACAGGTCTTAAGCCACCCTAAGAGGACTACTTGACACATGACACAGAGGGGTCAGGGTGCCAACAGTGGAGGTGCCTAGTGTAGAAGCCACCTGCCATCACTCTATCTTGGATGCTGTAAACTGGAGGCAGCACAGAGGCAGACTGTGTTCAGGCAAGGGTAGGTGGACAGGCTGACAGCAAGACTTGAACTCAAGGCCTGGAGGTGGACGCACATAGCCCAGAGCTCAAAACTCAGTCTGACGTGGGTGATAGTTACCTGAAGTCAGTCACCCAAATCATGTAATCTCTAGGAAGTAAAACCATGCTGGCCAGTGGAGAGATCCACTCACTAAAACACACTCCTAGAGCCTGACCCCAGGGCTCTAGGACAGTGGGTGTGTATGTGAGTCTTGCAACTACTTCATGCATTTCTTCAACCCTCTGCAGGAGTAGAGGGTCAGGAAGTGCCCCAAAAGGGAGAACAAAGGACTGGTACTCACAGGAGTCCTTGCCCAGGCTTGTGGAACACAGACCAGACACAGTGACAGCCTCAGTGGGCTCCCATGCAGAAGGGGACTCAGGGCCCTAGAGCAGAGGGGAACAGAGCAGCTTTCCTAGCCTACATCCTGCGGTCTTTGCCCCACCCCTGGAACATCGTCACGAAGTGTGAGACAAACCAGCTTCACCAGAAGGGAACAGTAAATAGGGTTACTTATTTCTGTTTTGGGGGTTGGGGTAAGCAGTGTGAATGTTAACTGAACTACTATGTAGGGACAGCATTTGAATAGCTGGTATAGTCAACAGAAGACCTTTCAGGTGGTGGGACTACCAATAATTCTGTCTGAAAAAAAAGAATATGGGAGATTAGCACAGATGGGCAGTAGGGGTCAGAGGGTAGAGGATGTTAAATACTAGGAACTTCAGGAAGGTTTGGCACCAGAGCCTGAAGATGGCTTAGAAACACTGAAGAAAGAAGAAACTAATCTGAGAGCAGGTGGGCTGGAGGAAAGATGAGAGGTAGCACCTTAAAGAGCCAGTTTGGAGCAAATGCAACCCAAGCTTGTCCAGCTGGCCTTCTCCTCTGTACATACCTCATTAACCCTGTGGAAAAAGGAGACTTCTCTGAAGGGCTGCCGACATCAGGTAGTGTGCAGCAGGGGACAATAATCGATCAGATATTGGCTGTGGGGAATAAGGGAAAAGAATAAAACTATTGTATTAATCATAGGAATTTTTATGATGTTTTGATGTCTTAAAATGCTTGCTGGCAGGGGAAACTATCTCTCTCATAGCTGGCCAATTCCTAGAGATTACAAAGAACTCAAAGGAAGCACATTTTCCATGAGTCTCTACCCCTCAACTCACTTTCTTATCTGACACACCAAAGCAATCTGATATAGCTAAATCAGTCCAAGGCTATGTGACAAGCAACTAGAGGCCATCCCTGTAGCTCAGAGCTTGCCTGAATTATTCAAATGCTGTCTGGTCTTTTTTCTTGGAAACTCCAGTAAGGGCTCCAGCTCAGGCTTTCCCCTCACTCCTGGTTCTGCTCTGGACCAAACCCTGGAGCTGCCGTGTGGCCCTACATGGCATGGGATGACCCACACTAGCACCTGTGAGAATAATGAATGCTTCCTCCCAAGCCTCATTCTTGTGCCCTACTGCGGCCACACCATTGTCACCATCCCATACCCAACATCTCTGAACAACCACCTGGTCTCACTCATTAGTGAGGGAGTATCTAGGGTCATTTTTTTATGTGGCATCTCTTGAGATTTTAGACTAAGGAACAGGAAAGACTGTGGCTCCTTATATAGAGACATTAAATGAGGACCCTGACCAGGTTTATGGGTCAAGGTAATGAGTATGATTTGGGGATGCTGGGTTTTGCGGTGTTAGGAGGCCACACAGTGTACACAACCCTCTCGTCTTGCACAAGTGGGAAATGAAAGCCTGGAGAATGCCCTCTGGCCTGGGACCTACTCCAATCATTCAGAAATTCCTAACGCTGGATAAGCCCATAATCAAATGTGCAGGATATGTGGTGGGTTTTCAGGGGGTAGTTGATGAATTAATTAATTGATTGATTGATTAGAAAAGGCAATGGACTGACCTCCTAGAAACATGTATGTTGTGTCACCATTATCCCTAGTTCTCAGTAAAACCACTCTCCTGTCTAGACCTCAGTTTCATCCTCTACACAACATTGGATTGAATTGCTTGACATGTAATGCTCCTCCAGCCATGATAACCATAGTTCTCCCTATAGTGCCTCTTGTCTTTGAATTGAGCACCAAAAAATCCTTGTCAACTGAGCCCAAGGGCAACATGAAGAGGTAAGTTAGAATTTTCTCCCCCACCCCACTTTCTAACATGTGATGCCTCTTCCTTGGCCTATCCCATCCTCTACCCCAACCTGTATGATGATGTGCCATGACTCCTCACCCAGAAAACAGTATCCTTCACAAGCTTATCCCATAGTAATACTCCAGCCACTCCTGTCCATGTGCCCCTGATGCAGTCAGACCCATTGGCACTGCCCCTGTCCTTAATGCTGTCTGTTCATCCACACCTTGTAGCCCAGTATGTCCTGGAGCAACTAGCTGGTCTCTCCATGGGCAATGCACCCCATGCCTGGACTACATCTCAGGTGTCCTCTTCAAAGCCTGGTTTGACCCCACCAGAAGTTAGTTACTCATTCTCCTCAAGGGTAAGTCTGCATTGATTGGTGTGATTGTTCCATTAATGTCAGCCTTCCATGCCTGCCCCAGAATCTTCATAAAACCCCAATGAGTGAGTTTATCCATTCCTTGGGCTCACTCCCACAACCATCCCCCCTCCAGCATGCAACCTGGGGACTCTTGAGAAGCATCTGTTAATGAATGGATTAATTCCCCATGGACCTCAGAACAACCTCTAGGATAGCCTCTGCACTCAGTGCTGTAATTGTTTTACATTCATGTCCCCTCTCCCCTGGAAGCTAGACAAGATGCTGGGGCATACTGGCTGTCCCTGCAGGGAGGCAGTGGAGAAAAGGCTGGCAGAGCTGAGTTTGAGACCCATGCTCTCCTACTTTCAAATGGTGACCTAAGGCTAGTGACCCCTTTTGTTTTTCTATGGAAAAATTGACTAAGCCCCTACATCATAGAGGTGTTGTGGGCACTCACTATAACAATCTGCATAAAGCACTTACCATAGCACCTGGGAGGCACTCAGTCACTGTTAGCCCCTATCAGTTGCTTCAGGGATAGTATTAGTGTTGGTGGCAGCAGGGATTTCCCTCTACTTTACAAGGCTGGGTGTAGTTAACGATTGATAGTGTCCAGGTGAAACTGGGTGAGAGGGCTAGCCACTCACCATCCCGGGCTGTTTGCTGGCACTGCAGCTTCAGGAAAGGCCCTGTGTTTCCTGCAGCACTGAGCTCCATGAGGGCCCCTTCTTCCCCCAGTCTGCATTGCACTCCTCTGCCTGGCTGCAGCAGATCACCCTGCGTAACTCAGCTCTGCGTCCTAACCTCTCTGTTGAATTTGATTCCATAGGTTGGTTGCTCTAAAAGGTCGAAATTATAGTGTTCATATTACAATAACAGTCCTTGCCTCAGTGCTCCTGTTATTTGCTAAAGTGTGTAATAGTGCTTCTAAGAACCTTGCGTTAGAGAACAAGGAAACACCCCTGGACCCTTGGCTGCCAGAAGGGAGAGGGCTGAGGGCAGGCCTGCAGGTGGGGAAGAGGTGAGAAGCATACAAGGCTCCGGGGCTCTCCAAGGTTCTGTTCATGAGTTTAGGTTATGGGAGGGGTGGAAAGTCAGGGCTGGGAAGAGAGGGGTATGAAGTAGGATGTTGAGCTGGACTCCATACTGGAGGAGGGCAAGCAGAGCCCACTAGGCTTCAGCATATTGGGGTGTTGACCCAGATTGCTCACTTATAGGGTTAGGGGTCTTGTCCTAGTTCCTTCAAAATGTGTAGACCTCATTTTTTGTGTCCTTAGCTGCCTCTCTGGAAAGTTGTGTGATAAACTAAACTCCACAGATAACTGGTACCAAAAAAATTTTTAACTAGAAATTCCTGAAATCAGTAATGTTCCACTCAAAGGAATGACTTTCTAATGATGAAATTTCAAGTTAGAAGCCAGGAGAGATTAGGGAGAGGATGAGCCATTAAAAACAGCTCCAATTATGCTGGGAGGAGACTGCTCATCCACATCGTGTGTTCACCCACCCTCGCTTCCTGCAGGAATGGTACGACAGGAACATACCAGTGCTGTCTGGGAGAAGAGAAAGTGTTTCTGTTGTCCTTGTAAGATGCTCTTCCACCCCAACCCACATCAAAATTTCAGAGCTTTCAGGGAACCAAAGGATTACAAACATGGCCTTGGCTGGTTGGCTCAGTTGGCTGGAGCAACATCCTACGTGCTAAACATTGTGGGTTTATCCCCTGTCGCAGCACGTGACTGGGTTGTGGGCTTGATCCCCTGTCAGGATGCGTATAGGAGGTAACTGATAGAGGTTTCTTCCTAAAATGATTACATGGATAGGTGCTGGCCTGAGAACCCAAAGTCTCTGATTCAATTCCCACACATAACCAGGTTGCAAGTCAGGTCTCCAGCCTGGAGGCAGGTGAAAGGCAACCATATACATTGATACTTCTCTCCCTTTCTTCCTCCCTCCCTGCCCTTCTCCCTACAAATAATAAAACCTTAAAAGAAAAGAAAAGAACTACAAATATATTTGTGCCTTCTTTAAAACCACACTCTGCATGAACAGGTCCCCTGACCCTTGGTCTGATGTACTGTTCGTTCTGTGTAGGCAGGTAACCCCACCACCACCAGCAACCAGAGTAGAGTAGTGATGCCATACAGAACCTGTTTGTCTCAGCCATCATCCTCTGAAGGTAATCTGGTACAACAATCAAAGAGTAAGCATTTTCTTTGCCACACTTTTCCTGCTAAATGTCATAGTTTAAGCACTTGGGGCTAAGGGAGGAAGCTAGACAAGAAAATTCCAAGAGCATTCTAGGCACCAAGGAGCTTAAAAAGATGGAAATGTCTCTCTTCTTTCTTCAGTAACTGAAGGAGTCACTCAACCCTGATTAAACAAAGAAACTAAATGTTACAACCCTGCTTTGAAGAAAATCTGCCTTGGTTGAGTTCAAAGGCGATGAAAAACTAGGTCAGTTGCCCAGGGTTTTTAAAGAAGAGAAAAGGAAAAGGGGGGGGGGGGGATGTTATTTTCCTAATGAAGTTGGTATCTTCCATCCTCTGTTGTCTTGGTTTCTAGCCAAATGAAATAAATACACTAGTCCCCTCAGCTTTGATCGGCCCCCCTTTTCCTCTCACTCCCTCTATGGGAGCAATTGCATTAAGAACACCTTGGTGGATTGGGGGAATTGTTCCCTCCAGTGCTGGACCCACCTTCTGGGCCACCACTGGCAGCTGCTACTCTTCCCTCTCTATACATTCATTTATTCTTTCATTCATTCATCAAATATTTACATATCAACTCCATTGTGTCAGACCTTCCTACCCTGCACATACCCTGATGGTGGCAGCCACTCTTTCAGGAGTCCCTGGCCCCTAGCACTTGACACATGGCATCTCTCTTATATCTTGAAACCATTCAACAAGCAGGGTGTTATTCTTCACAGTTGAGCAAGAAGGCTCAGAGGGACCACAGGAGCCAAGTATACCTTCATTCCACACAGCCAGAATTCTTTCCGTATCAGGAGATGTTCCAGTCAGCCTGAAGGCACATAGGCACATGGCTGTTGGCTTCCCAATGCAGCCACACCTGACATTCCCACCTGTCTATCCCCTTTACCCACCCCCAAGTGGAATTTATATTTGTGTCTCTCATTCCCACTATGCTGTGAGCTCCTTCAAGAGTAGTGACATCTTACACATTTTTTGAATAAATGTGTCTTTAATGAAAACAAGCCCCCAAAAGCAGGTGACCCCAATGGCACCAGGTAAGAATTGGCAGGGAGGAGAGTCCTCTTCTGCCCCACACTTTCTTCCATGGCCAATCACAAGGGCAGGGGTTCAATGACACTCTGTACACATAGGTGTTCCTCAGCATCTGGTGTCACTTCCAAAAACACTTGGTCCCACACTCTCTTCCTCCCCACCAGTCTGGTTCTGTGGGTTTCCTTATGCCCTTCTATCAGAGGAAGTCCCAGGGGGACAGATGACGCACTTGGAGGGTAGGGGATCCACAAAGGCGGGAAGTCACCTGGACCAACAACAGTAGAAAGCCAGCACTGCCATGGCATCTGAGGGGGCACAGGGGAAAGACCAGCATTACCTGAACCAGGTAAGAGCTGAAGCATGAGAAACAGTCTCCTGACAGGGCTGTCTATAAGGACACAGCACAACAGAAATGCAGGCAGGCTGGAGGGATGGAGTCAGGGGTCACAACCACCTGGCCTGCTGCTCCTTTCTCTTCCAGCTGAGTCCACCAGAAGCCAGACAGTGGAGAAGCCTGGAGCTGCCCTCCAGTGACATCAGCCTCCAGGACACAGAGTGAGCAGAGAAAGATATGGATAGGGAGGGTGGAAGGGGGTGAGGCAAAATCAATACAGACCCCCTTCCTTCTAAGACCCCGAGACACTCATTCCCAATGATGCTCCAGATCTGCCTCCTGGGAGACCTACTGACATACCCTCACCAGTTGGGCCCCTGCTCTAGCTGTCACTGTGCACCCCTAAATCAGTGATCTTATCCCCAGACCATCACTGCCCTCATGAATGGAGGAGAAGCAAAGGGAGGAACTTTTTCATTGAAAACATCCTGTGTCAACAACACTGTATTCAGTAACTACTATGTGCCAGATATTTATACTCAGACCAATGGGATGCTCTAGTGTTCAAGTCTTCCAGGAGCTCATGATTTCATTATAGAAACTTGACTTGTGAAGAAAAGTTAAATACAGGAGACCCTGTACCCAAGGCCTGGTTAGGCAGAGCTGTGGGGAGGCGGGTGGAGGTGAGAACAATGAACCTGAGCCAGGCCATCAGAACGGAGTCCTGATCTGACTGCTCCCTAGCTGTACGACCCTAACAATTCACACTTCCTCAGTTCCCCATCCATTTAAAAAGGAGGTGACCCACGTGGCCTCTATGACCTGGCTCTAGGGCTCTGTGGGGGGTTTGAAGGTCAGAAACATGAGTGTTTTGTGAATGTTTTGTGAGGCCAAAAGAGTGGTCAGAGATGCTCCACAGAGGGAGTGGGCCTTGAACCAGGCCAAGAAGGATGGGCAGTGTTGAGACAGGCCAAGATGGGAGGGAGGGCTCACCAGCCAGGGGGAACAACACAGGGAGCTCAGGGAGACAGGTGGGCACTCAGCCTGAGAGCTGAAACAGCAGGGGCATGAGGAAACGGCAAACTTCTATGGTGTGTAGTGGAGTCGGGGTGGAGGGAGGTGACAAGCAGAAAATAGTGTGCCCCTATCAAGTTTTGAACCCACCCACCACTAAAACCCAAAACTTGTTTTCTTTCATTCTGCTGAACTAGAGGAGTAAGAACCTGGGAAATCAAATAAGCTCCAACTCTGGATGATTAACTTGGAAGCCAATTGCCCCGGAGTTATATTTCTAAAACACAAATCAGATTAAGTCACTGTCCTGCTCATAACCCTTTCATGGTTCCTTTTGCCCACAGGACAAAGTCCAAACTCCTTAGCTTGATGTGCAGTCTTGCTCAGTTCCACATGGCAAGGCTACTCCTGCACCAAGCCAGCCACTTGTTAGCCACAGTCTCCACTTCCCCAAAACATGCATCTTCCAACCACAACAGACCACTCATTTAGCAAAGACCCAAGCAGCAATTAATAAGCATCTACTGCCAGCTGGGCCTGATATTAACAAAGCAGTCAGGACAGATGCAGTCCCTCTTTTCTTGGTAATTAAAGTTCAGAAAGGGAGATGGGTTTTCAACCATAATTACAGCAATAATTACAGTTGTTGGGAGAGGAAGCCAGGGGTTGTTAGTTTCTGAAATGTAACTGGACGGCTTACCCATTCTGAAAGGCCAAGGAAATCCTCCCTGTAGAGGCCTGAAAGGTGAGACGGACTCAGCCAGGCAGTGACAGGGGCAGGCATGGGGGCCTTGGGGGCAAGTATCTGTGTTGGCCTTCACTGGGGTGGATGTCAGGGGACACATCCTAGATGTGACTGTGGAGGTCCCCCAGTTAAGCATGCTTTATGTTATTCCAAAGGCAATAAAATGCCACTAGGGTTGTAAGCATGGGACTGGCATGAAAACATTTTTATGATTGTTGTGTGAAGAATGGGACAGGAGGGAGAACCAAATTCTTTCCTTTGGAATCTGCTTCCAATCCCTCCTCCCTTTAGCAAATGGTTTGTCTTCCCAGAGCCTACTTTTTATAGGACCTTTCCTGACCTCATCAGGCCAAGTAACCACTCCCTCATTCAGTCCTCACCCTCACCCCATAGGCTGAAAAATTCTACTTTAATATGTAATAAATTATATTGTGAATTTATATTCTACCAGTCTCCCCCCTCCCCACCTCCCTGCCCCATAGATTCTTAGGACAGGGATGATATTGGGGTTTTTTTTTGTTTGTTTTTTTATCCTTGTGCCCTTGAGAGCTAACAGACATCCTGGCACCCTGCAGACAGCCAATAAATATCTATTAGTTAATTGATTAAAGGAATAAAATACCCAAATCTCTATGGAACACTCCCTGTGGCTGACTTCTCTCTGGAGCTGCATCTCTATGCAAATAAAGGAACATCTGAACTTTCCTGGCAAAGACAGAGCAACTCTCATACCTGCATTGGTAGAGTGTCCATGCAAGTCAGAGAGTGTGGCCCAGAGAAAGATCCTTGCCTCCGTGAGACAGAAAGGTACAGCTGGGGGTGGCAGGGCACAGCCCCTGGATTTGGGCACAACACAAGCCCAAAGAACAGCCAACAGCCACTGCAATAAGGCTGGTAGTCAGCAGTGAATGTGTGCAGGTTAAAGGAGGGATGGAAGACATAAGTCTTCCCAGTGGCGTGAGCAAGATAAAAAAAGAGCAGATTATTTCAATGGCCTAGGTTCATGGTCACATGACTAAGGTCATCCCCCTTTGACCTTTAGGCCGTTCATTCTCCATGCCCTGGACCCAAAGAACAGGAGCTCACATGGTCACCTCCACACCTGCTGCATTGACATTCCCCTGTGCACGCTGTGTTTTCAAGCCTGGGATGTGATGTTGATGAAAGACAGTTAATTCAATTTCTACAGAGAAATTGATTAATGGACTGGATTAAAAGAAGTCCCTAGTGTCCACAGCCTCCACCTAGCATACCAATTCTGCATTATCGCCCCAGTTTTCTCCTTCCCTCCTCGCTTGACACTTTGACAATACATACCAGGGCCCAGCGGGAAGAAGGCAGGTAGTGAGGAAAAAGCAGAAGCCAAAAATTAGGGCTGGAGCACACCTCTATATTTAATTAGCTCTATTAATATTTTTTTAAAATAATAAAAGGGCATGTGAGGAATATACTGATTGGGAGTTGTTCTGGACAATGACAGCTACTCTGAAGCAGGAATTCTACCAGGGTCCTTCCAGATTTTCCAACCTTTTCTTCAGTGGGAAGAAGAGAAAGTGCCCTTCTGTGCTCACCCGGGAATACACCAGAAGTCACCATCTCCTGAGCGAGACCCAGCACTACACCGAGCCCTCAGGGGAGGTCTCTGCCCACCACATAGGTGCCAACAATGCAGGTCTTGGAAATTCTCAAGCCAAGGAGGGGCAGGTAGGTAGCTCACTCCCCAGGCCAAGGCTTTCTTTTCACCCAAAGTTACCTGCAGAGGTTCAGAGGACTAGAGGCAGGGGATGGATGGCCTAACCCCAGATGGCCCTTCCTGACCCCATTGTGGGAGGAGGAGTTCATCAATTTTGACTCTCGGACTAATATTTGTAAGATCCCCATGCTTTTCACAACTTGCACTTTTCCCAGAAGAGATTTACATCTGCATTCTGAATCATAAAGGTAGGACTTGCTGCTGTGGTCTAAATGGCCTAGTCCCCCAAAATTCATAGGGTGAAGCCCTGATTCCTAAGGGGCTGGTATTAGGAGATGGAGACTTTGTGATATAAGTCAGTCATGAGGGTGGAGCCCTTATAAGTATGATTAGTGCTCTTCTAAACAAGACTCAGAGGGCTCTCCCACCATGTGAGGACACAGTGAGGAAATGTCATCTACAAACCAGGACTCAGGTCCTCACCAGACACCATATCTTCTGTCACCTTGATCTTGGGCTTTAAGCCTTTAGACTATAAGCAATAAATATCTATTATTTAAGCTACCCAATCTGTGGTATTTTGTTACAACAGCCCAACTGGATGAAGATACCTGGAGAAATTCTTTCATCCTCCCAAATAAATCAATAAATATGTTGTCCTTTGTGAATGGGATTGGTGGGCCTGTCTTCACAGCACCAATGATGACAAGGAAGCACACCTTAGGATAATGAAACATGACAGGTGCACTAGTGGCCAACACCTCCTGGCTCTGCCCTTCCTGTCCACCATTAGAAAGGGGACCCATCAAATGTCTTTGGTAATAACCTAGTCCTTTGCAGCTTTAGTTAAAAGCAACATGCTCTGGCTTTGGATGCATGCTCTCTGCCAGAGCTGCACCTGTTTCCTATACCTTGGTGGCTCCAGCAGACACAGGCTGGCACATCACTAAAAAAAAAAAAAAAAAAAAGAGTTGATGAATAATTTATTCAAATGAACCTGTGAATGTTAGACAATATTGCATTACAAAATAAATCAATTATGATTTTTTAAAAAGAGAAAAAAATCTCAGTTTGTTGAAAAACATGGCAAACAGGTGATCTTCTCTTTATGAAAGAAGAAAACAAAAGTGAAATCTCATTTGAATAAGAATCCATTACAACAACCACAGAGCCATTTCTGTGGCTTCTTAATAGAATGCCCCCTCAATAAACTCCATCTGCCAGATGCTTGCTTTACCTTTTTCAATTAAAATTCTGCTCCTATTGTGGGAAGGTTAACTTTGAACCTACAAGGCAATGTAGCTCACTAGGGTTTGGAGTGAGTTGCCTGTAAATATGCATAAATTAGCATTATCTATTCCATGTGGGGTTTCTGAGAAGAATCATGAGTGCTTCTGTAAGTATCTGGGTGGATCACCTTTTTTCCACGTCAAGAGAAGGAAAATGTCATTCAAGAATGCTAACAATCTCAAGAGTTTTACATTTTTTAAGATTTTTTTATTCAGTGATTTTTAGAGAGAAGGGCAGGGAGGTAGGAAGAAAGGGAGAGAAATATCAATGTATGGTTGCCTTTCACCTGCCTCCAGCTACGGACCTGGCTGGAGATCTGGCTTGCAACCTGGTTATGTGCCCTGACTGGGAATCAAACCAGCCACCTTTAGGTTCACAGCCCAGAGCCAATCCACTGAGCCATCAGTCAGGGCCAGGAGTTTCACATTTTTGAGAGAGAAAATAAGAATTCCATTCTGGCTGCAATTAAAATACAGGTGGGAGTAGAAGACTCTTCATTCATTCATTTTTTTAAAAGAACATCTCATTCACTGAATAAATGAAGGGAGATGCCATTTGCTCAAAAATGTTCTCAAGACCTGGCTGGTAGCACAGTGGATAAGGTGCCGGCCTGCGAACCCAAAGGTCACAGGTTCGATTCCCCAGTCTGGGCACATAACCAGGTTGCAAATCAGGTCTCCAGTCAGGTCTGTGGCTGGAGGCAGGTGAAAGGCAACCATACATTGATGTTTCTCTCCCTCTCTGCCTCTCTCCCTTCCCCTCTTTCTAAAAATAATGAAATAAAAAAATCTTAAAAAAAAAATGTTCTCAGCCCACCTCACCCTGCCCAGCTGACACAGCCCCAAGGCAGGTGCTCAGGCACAGCAGTGCAGTCCAATACCGTTTGCAGGATGTGCGCTCTGTCTGCCAGACCAGCCTGCTCTTGGGCTTGGGCAGGTGCTCTCAGGGGGCCTCCTCAGTCCTAAAGGTCCAAGACTCCTCATTCCGTCCTTGCCTTCAGCAAGGCCCTTTCCCATGTGAGTGTTTTAAATGACAATTCTGATAGGACAACTCGACATAGGTGTGGCAAGTCTTACCTGGAACCAGAATAGGGTGCTTAGGATCAACCTTGATTTACTGGATAATCATGCTTCAAGTGGACTTGGTTCTCTTTTGTCCCTTCTCTAAGGAAGTGACTCAAGATAAGTGAGATATCCCTAACCCTCAGAAGGTGAATCTCGAAGCCCTGGCTGGTGGCTCATTGGGTAGGTGCTGGCCTGCAAATCCAAAGGTCGTTGTTCCATTCTTCAGTCAGAGCACATACCCAGGTTGCAAGCCAGATCTCCAGCCAGGTCTGTGGCTGGAGGCAGGTGAAAGGCAACCCACGCATTGATGTTTCTCTCCCTTTCTTCCTTTCTCCCTGCCCTTCTCTCTGGAAATAATTAATATAATCGAAGAAGAAGAAATAATTAATATAATCGGAGGAGGAGGAGGGGGAGGAGGAAGGAGAGGAAGAGGA
>PVIW01010599.1:0-43181 GCA_004026585.1 Noctilio leporinus
TTATTTTTAGAGAGAGGGGAAGGAAGAGAGGCAGAGAGGGAGAGAAACATCAATGTATGGTTGCCTTTCACCTGCCTCCAGCTACAGAGCTGGCTGGAGACCTGGCTTGCAACCTGGTTATGTGCCCTGGCTGGGAATCGAACCAGCAACCTTTGGGTTTGCAGGCCGGCACCTTATCCACTATGCCACCAGCCAGGGCCTGTTCTTTTTTTATAATAAAGATTTTTATTTCTTATTTTTAGAGAGGAAGGGAGAGAGGCAGAGGAACATCAATATATGGTTGCCTTTCACCTGCCTCCAGCTACGGACCTGGCTGGAGACCTGGCTTGCAACCTGGTTACGTGCCCTGGCTGGGAATCGAACCAGTGATTCTTGCGTTTGCAGGCCGGCGCCTCAGCCACTGAGCCACCAGCCAGAGCCAGACTTGCTGTCTTACCATGCTCAGCTGTGCTCAGCAGCAGCCCGGGGTGTCTCCCTCCCCGCTGTTGGTGTGCTGGAAGCCTGTCACTGGCTCAGGAGGCTGGGAGCATCTGGAGTGTAGGCAGCAACGTCTAAGCCCGGGAGAGACACACACACAGTCACAGGCGTGTGCACCCCTGGCAGGATTCAGATGTTGCTGTAAGAAAAGGGGGGTTGCACAAACACAAAAACACAAACTGATGAATTCATTTTTATCTTTCTAAGGTATTTGAGTATTTCTATGACTGTGGTAAAGCCACTGTCCCAAGTCAGGGTAGAATTCTCACACAGGAGTTCAGGGGCAAGCTGGTCTTCCAGAGCAACGTGTTGTGAAGACCTGCCCCTCATGCGGGGGTTATTAAAACGCCAGGGTTGGTTTCATTCTCCTTTCAATTAGGAGAGCACTTTCCAAGCACCTGCTCTAGCCAAGGCTCTCTGCTCCCACCTGGGCACTTTGGTGGGTGTGCAGGCCTTGCTTTCAGGGCTCCCAGCAGGGTAGGGTCACTGCCCACTGGTGGGGACCAGCAGGTGGGAAGTGAGTGCAGATACCAGCTCCCTGGGCCCAGGGAATAGCACCTGTACTTTTCTTTGACCTGGTGCGTGAGGAAGGGACTGTGGAGTATCAGGAGGGCCAGAGAGCTGGGTTCTGGGAAGTGGTGTGGAAGGTGAAACCTGGAGAGGTGGCAGAGCCAGGCTCTGGTGGCCTAACTAAGGCTGTGACTTGGGTGAGCAGTTTGAACCTCATCCTGGAGGCCGAGCTGTTTGAAAGGTTAGGAGTAACAAGGTTGCAGTTTGTTTTTTGGGCAGCACGAGGCTGCATGGAGGACAAATGGGCAGGTGTGCGGGTGGAGGCCAGGGATCCTGAGGCCTGCTCTCAGACCTGCCTGGGGGAGGGAGCGGGTGGAGTGCGGGGCAGGCCGAAGTGCTGATGACGGCAAGAGGGAAGGAACTGTGGTCCTTAGAGAATGAAGGATGGCAAGGGCCTGGTTCTGTCCCTCCGAGGTGTGTTCCAGGTGCAACTCGGATGTGCGGCCACTCTGGTCTGTCCATCTTTAAGCTGCTCATTTGCTCACTAATCCCACCTTGGAAAATGGGGCTTCTTCAGCCCCTTAGGAAGGTTGACGTGTTCATGAAGAAGTCGTGCCTGTTGAGTAGGAGGATTCTCAGCTCTACTCAAACAGCATGAGGCGCTTTGCTAGGGAGCACCTGGTTCCGGGTCGTGGTTCCGCCAGCCGCTGCACGAGGGCGGGGTCGGGCACGGGTGTTCGCTCGCGATTGTGGGCACAGCAGCTGCGCTCGGAGTCCTGCATTGGAGGGGCTTCCTCGTGCGCGCAGCTCAGGTCCCGTTCCCGTGGGCGTCGATACCCAGGCGTGTAGGGGGTTTTCTTGCAAGCTAGTGCACCTCTAAACAGCTGCTTGAAAACAGCAGCACCTTAGCCGGTGCTCCAGAATCTCCAAAACTGGTCTCAGGAGATTTCGGGTTTGTCAGAAATGAGGTGGTTTGGAGTGGAAGGTGTGTGCTTTAAGCCGCAGGCCCATCACGCGCTGTGTCTGCCTCTGCCGGACGCGCACCCTCCCTGCCCGACAGATGCTCCACCAGCGCCTGTCGGCCGAGACATCAGCAGTTGATGTCCATGCCGGCCTCTGGGCATCGCAGGATGACCTTCTCTCCAGCAGGCAGAGAAGGAGATGACTTCAAGGCTCTATAAGCAACACGTGCACTGACGTGGACCCACTGCTTCTTAGTTCCGTGCTGTGGGTCGTCTAGCGCAAGATCCCCTGACAGTTGTCCACCAAGTGTCCTTCCTGTGGGTGGTTTCAGTTCTGCACCTCCTCTCTCGTGGTGTCCTCGGTGTCCGTGCTTTCTTTCCACCTTGTGTGCTACCCGGGGGCTGAGAATCCCTCATCTTCAGGCCATTCCTAACACACGGAGTTTCACAACATTTACTCCATACATGTGCTTCCGGAACTTTTCAGGTGCCTGTTCGGTTTCACCTGTGTAGCCTTATTTCTTTCGAGTTAACAAGGTTCTCTGCATGTGAGTGATATGAGAGGGAAGCTAAGGAAAAAACACTAGTCGAGTCATTCTCCATTCTAGAATTCCCCACCTTACCTTGTTCTTGGGTGGTTCCTCGGTCCCCTTAACTTTTGCTTCTAAGTCCTGTGAAATACTCCTTGGGTCTGGGTTTATTAAAACTGATTTTCGGCCCTGGCTGGTAGCAGAGTGGATAAGGCCCCGGCCTGCGAACCCAAAGGTCGCAGGTTCGATTCCCCAGCCAGGGCACATAACAAGGTTGCAAACCAGGTCTCCAGTCAGGTCTGTGGCTGGAGGTAGGTGAAAAGCAACCATACATTGATGTCACCCTTCCCCTCTTTCTAAAAATAATGAAATAAAATCTTTTAAAAAAAAAAAAACTGATTTTCTCCACTCTGTAGAAAAGGTATATTGTGAGTGTGGATCTCTGTCGTGTTTGCCACCAGGGTGGGATTTAATAAACATGTTGAAAGGGTCTGGTTTTCTGATCCCGTAGTGCTGTTCCTGATCAGAGAGCTCCGGTCGCTTCCACGCACAGTGTTAGCAGCGCGGCCACCCCGGACCGAGTGCGCTTCCCACGAGGCAGTGCCAGCCGGAGCACTTTCCACGGCCAGCCCCGGGAGCGGCGGACCGCCACGTACAACGGCCCGCCGGCCTCACCCAGCCTGTCCCACGAAGCCACGCCGTTGTCACAGACTCGAAGCCGAGGCTCCACTAATCTTTTCAGTAAATTAACCTCAAAGCTCACAAGGAGGTAAGTGCCAGGTGAAGCTGGTGATTTGGAGCAGGAAACATGTCTTCTCTGTGTGTGAAGCCCCTGCCTGCCTGTGGTTGATTTCTCTTCAGCGCATGTTCTGTTGGTTTATGGGTCTAACTAGACTTTAAAGCCTTTTACGACAGAAATACCGGTAAAAGTTCTTAAGCACTCGGGAGGTGGTGGCTCTTTAATCTCCGTTCCTTTGCATCCCACGTTTGTCTGCAGAGATGGGCACTGGGGTGTGGTGGGGCCTGACCCAGGGTAAGCAGGGCTGGCACCTTGGGCAGCCAGTCACCAAGGAGAACACGTTTCCTCTCATTTCCCTTTGTTGTCACTGAGATGTGCTAAGTGTCTTATTAGAGTCTGAATCTTGAAGTTATGCTCTCTGGTGATCTCAAGAACTTAGTGAGAACAAGCTAGATTACTTAAACGGTGTAGTTGTGCAGATAAAATCCTTCGTGTGTCCAGTAGGCTATCCTCTGGGGCCTTGTGATGCCTTTGAGATGTTTTAACCTTATTTCCATAATCTAGCTAGAGGTTGCAGAAGCCTAGAAACACGGGCTACAAGAGGAAAAAGAAAAGATTCCACTTTGTGCCATAGCAGATAGTCAAAGGCACCTTTAGCCAGGACCTCACCCAGGAAACCTGTGAGCTGTGTGTCTGGGATCCCCAGAGCAGGCTCTGAAAGGAAACCTTGCTGTGGACTAGTGTCTAGGGTGCCCCATGGGTCACCAGTTACAGGCCCTCTTGTTCGTCAGGTGTGTCTTGCTCACAGCACAGTAGGCTCCTCTCAGGGTCCAGCGTCCTCCTCCTCCTCCTCCACCCTTGCACTCCTGCGAGCCGTGGGCCTGCTGCTCAGGTTCCTGCCACCCTCGTGTGCAGCCTGAGCTGAAGACCACTTTTGCAGTCTTCTTAGTTTCTTCAGTAAGTTACGTTTGGTCAGTCCTCTAAAACTTAGGTGGTCACGTTAAACTCTGTCCCCCAATGACGTGTGTGTTGTCAGGACATTGAGTGCCAGGTAAGGGAGGACTCCTGACACCCAGGAGCCTCCACTGGAGTTCGGCGTGCGGAAGCCCCAGCCTGGCTCTTCTTCTCTTGGCCCAGGCTGGGCAGAAGAGCAGGTGGTCTGAAGGTCTCCAGGTTTGAAGTCCAGTCCAAGAAGAATCTGGTGACCTGCGGACTCATGCACTTGTTCTTACCAGTGTTGTCCCATGGCCTACGCCAGACCCCTGTCCCCGTACCTTCCTTGGGGATGAGGCTGGAATGGAGGCTGCCTCTGAGACTTGGAGAGTAGAAGGTGGAGCCCAGGTGTCAGTCCCTGACCCTGCGTCTGTCACCTGGCATTTTAGAGCCCTGAGCATAGAGGGGACAGCAGCCAGGTGTGACTGGGGGCTAGTGACAGCCTGCCCTGCACCTGTAGTGGGCTCATCAGTAAAGTCCTTACATTTAGTTGGTCATCTCCTTCATGCTGCTTTTTTTGGTCACCATCATACTACCTCTGATAAAATGGTACCTGCTCTCATTTCATACTGAATGCTAGCTGTGTGCTAAGTAGATGCCTGTAGAACTGTAGGTATAGATGTACTTATTTCATATATATAGATACACACATTCTTTCACTCTAATCTCCATAGTCTGTTGCAGTTCAGCAAGGTTAAGGCCCATGTTTAAGGTCATACAGCAGATAAGCACTGAGCTGGGACTGTGGCCCAGAGAATGTCAAGTCCCATCCCCCGCGCATGCCCCCCACCCCCCCCCCCCATCGATGTTTCATTGTTCATTGGACAGGAGAGGAGCCCTGTTTTATTTGTTGTTTTTCTCTATATAATTGACGAGATTTTATATTTCTTTTATGTAAGTCATTTTTGTTAATTTCTTTTTGGCTTAATTTCTTTTAGAAACATGTCATTCAGGTTTATCAAAAGGTAGGATTTATATACACACATTTTTATTTTCACTCCTCACCCCAAAATGGCTCCTGCAATTAACATCAGGTTTGGCTTTCTAGCCCTGTTATTGTGTTTTTTTGTTTGTTTGTTTTTATTAAAAAGACTAAACTTTCTGCTGAGAACTAAATACTTATTTCCTTGGAAGGAAACTGTGGGAAGAAGTAGATTAACTCTGCCAGGCATTTTTAAAGGCGCTGTGGCCCCCATGTAACAAGAGGCCCGTGCATGCTCCGTGCACCCTCTTTCTTGGTAGTTACTTAGCCTCCCAGCGGTTCTGCCTTCATACTAATAGCACGCAGCATGCTTCTGTGTGAGCAGTGTTCACGCGCCTTGGTAGCTAGCTGCACGTGGCCAAGGTAAGTGGCGATGGGTTGTCTCAGGTTTTATGTCCCGAAGCATCGAATTAACAAAAGGCTTTAAAGTGACAGGAAACTGAGCTGATATTCTGATGCTGGAGACACGCACAGAATTCAGACCTTGCAGCCTCATGAGCCTTGGGTTGGGGCAGCTGCACAGCAGACATGCCGGGTGTTCCAGGAGCGTTCCAGGGTTGCAAAGCGAGGTGTTCTGTGTAGAAAGCCCCTTCCACCACCCGCTGTCTAGCGAGAGCACCTGCTGGCGTCCTGTTTCCAGCACGGGACTGTTCTCCCATGTTCTCCCATGCAGAGGAGAGGAGAGGAGAGGCGGGCTGCTTCCTGCCTTGGGGGGGTGTGCGCTGGTGAGACCGAAACGCTGGGTCGCAGCCTCCCAGCCTCCAGCCCCTGACTGAGAGCCTCTGCTGACAGTTTGTGATCGAATTCTCTTTGATCCATTTCCCTTTCTTGGGAACCCCTGTATTTGGGGGGTGACTTAAAAGGTTGGCATGACACCTCCAGTCCAGGCTGTGAGTGCTTGTGACCAGGGCCAAGCAGGACACCTGTGGAGCCTGGGAAGCAGGTGTGCAGCCCACCGCCGGCTCCGCTGTGGATCCTGCACAGGAGGCGCCCCTGCTGCGCACCCAGGGAGGGAGGGAGGGAGGGAGGGAGAGTCCTGAGCCCACCGGTCACTCGGGTGCACGTGGGTGCGGCGGTGCTGTTTGTGCCTGCGACCTGTGCCGCTGTGTGAGACCTCTTTTCTCTCTCCCACTTCTCTGCTTCTGCCTTCTGCTCCTCGAGGCTTCCGACCGAGTATGAGAGGAACGGGAGATATGAGGGCTCCAGGTGAGGGAATCGACGTTTTCAATATACTTGAGGTTAAGGTCGGGGGGAGGGGTGCTCGATGGGCCGGAGCCCGGAGCTGGGAGCTGCAAGGGTGGGGCACAAACGCTGCTCCCCCTGCCCCCCCTCCTGTGGGCGGGGCCAGCGCTGCACTGCACCCTGGGGCCACACGAGGGCGCCAGGGGGTCACCTCCTGGTTCTGCCTACCTGGGCTTCACCTGGTCTTTGGGTGTTAAAATTCGTACCCCCTGCCTGGGCCCTCACGACTGACACTGAGGTCTGGAAGTGGGTGGGGTTGTTGGGGACGCCTCATTGTTTGAGTCTCAAGGCATGAAAGCAGACGAGTAGAATTTTTGTTCCAAGCAGACTTTTAGGGATGGATGTAATACAGCAACAGTAAAATTAAATTAAAAAACAAAAACCAATGTTTAGTTGAGTGCTTTGCCTTTAAATTTTGTGTGGCTGTCACTGTTTGGACTTGGACAGGGAGTCACCAGCTAAGCTCAGGACTCTGGCTGCGTAGTTGGTCCCTCCCTGAGCCTGTCCCTGTAGTGGGTGCCACACGCTGGCCCATCAGCTCCCTTCCTGGTCTCTCAAACCCAGCTCTGCTCATAGGACACTCCTCAGTGCAGTGGCCCCATTGCCTGCCCCCCAACGTCCAGGTGAGACCCTGTGTGGCCTCTGCAATGCCCCCCATTTGAGGCAGAATGTTGGGGTGACAGCAGAGCAGCAGTTCTCCCCCGCTTCCAACCTCAGGCTTATACAACAGACAGGGGCTGATAGGGCCTGTCCCTGGTGTAGGGTCGGCAGTGGGCACGTGTGCCCCAGGCAGTCTGTCTGTACGCTTGAGCCCATCAGCCCCAACTTCACCCGCCTGGCCTCTGCTGGTGCCCCTGGCTCGCACTCGGAGACTCTGGCCCCACTCCCCTGCCTCCGCGATGGGGGTGAAATCCAGGGCTCTTCAGAGCTCTTCACGGCAGAATTTCCTCCTTCCCCAGCGGGCCCTTCCCTGGCAGTCCTCCCGGGAGGTGAACCAAACCTCTCTCCCGTGACCCCCCAGGTGCTGCTGCCTGCGCGTTCCGGGGCCTCGCCTGGCCGTCTCCCCCCCCCTGTGCCCAGCTTAGTCTGCGAGCGAGTGCTCATTCCCGTGGGCTTTTCCTTCAGTGCCTGACACAGTGTCTCAGACGCAGAGAGCCTCTACCCAGTTTTAGGTGGGAACCCAGTAGGATATTCTGCTGCGTGTGGGCGGCAGGGAGGGCTGCATGCACGTAAAACCTGCAGCCCACCCTCAGCCTAGTGACTGTGCCGCAGGTTAAGTGCATTTCACACCCTGCGCTGGTGTCTTCAGCGCACACGAACGTGAGGGAGTCTCGGTGCTAAGTGAGGCCTGGGGGTGGGAGTGAGGGTTGTGTCAACAGCCATAGAAACCCTCAGATGGGAAGGGAGTCGGGGCTGATCTCTGGGCTCCTGTGGGGACCGTGCCTGCCCCTGTGATGCCACCTTACAGTGTGGGGACTGCAGTTGTGCTTTGTGAACCCATCCTTTGCGTTCAGACGGGTCATTCTGGCCCTCAGCAGCAAGCATGCCTTCACGTTTCTTCTTCTGTCTCGGAGGTAACACAGTGTCATCCAAGTTGTCTTTTTAACTGAAACTAGATGTTTCAATTAAGGAACTAGAGGGAAGGAAGCATACTGAGGTGGGTAGAAGGGACTGAGAGAGGGCTCCCCGCCCAGCTGTGCACTCAGCCCCTAGGGCTGTCTGAAGGGGAAGCAGCTGAGTGACCCCAGCAGTGAGGCTGCGGTGGGTTAGAAAGGGGCACCATGGGACATGTACGTGACGGTGGAGATTTACAGCCTGGTGGATTTTCTGGGTCTGTGGCTTGGGTTTTGGGGGAAGCCTATAGATGAACACTTCTTAGAAAAGGAAGAGAGAACCACGTGGGAGCCTTGCAGGAACAAGGCGGGTGTCGATTCTCACGTGGGAGAGTCGCTCTCGCTCTAGCTAGAGTAGAGAGGGCTGGCATCCCTGTGCCAGGAAAAATAATCCTGCCACTGTGCGTTTCAGCCGCAACGTATCTGCTGAGCAAAAGGATGAAAACAAAGACGCGAAACCTCGTTCCCTGCGCTTCACCTGGAGCATGAAAACCACGAGTTCTATGGACCCCAATGACATGATGCGGGAAATCCGCAAAGTCCTGGACGCCAACAACTGCGACTACGAGCAGAGAGAGCGCTTCCTGCTCTTCTGCGTCCACGGGGACGGGCACGCCGAGAGCCTGGTGCAGTGGGAGATGGAGGTGTGCAAGCTGCCGAGACTGTCCCTGAACGGGGTCCGGTTCAAGCGGATATCGGGGACGTCCATCGCTTTCAAAAACATCGCTTCCAAAATTGCCAATGAGCTAAAGCTGTAACCCAGTAATTACGGTGTCAACTAAAGTAGCGGTCTGCGGTTTTCCCGAACACTGATGGAAATGTATAGAATCGTATTTAGGCAATAACTCTGCATCTTCTACATCATGATATTAAACACAAGGACACGAGCCCGCCCGGCAGCGCGCTGGCCTTTTTCTACGAATGCACTACATTAAAGCTGTGTGACACCTGTGCCCTCTGTCTTATTTCCAGTGCCCTGACGGTCAGCGTGTGACCTCACCTCCACGGGCCTCCCGTGGGTGCGTGGGCCGCACGGGGGTGGGGGCGGTGCCTGCAGAAGCGTCTCCCTGCCCTGGCAGCCAGAGTGTTTGCAGTACCTCTGGGAGAGCATTTGGTGCTAAAACGTGACAATTGCCAAGGAGGAAAATACTGAACTACTACTAAGAATTAACCTTAAGACTAGTTGATGATGAATACAGGTTTACAGTTCATGCCTGTGGTTTTGTGTTTGTTGTTTCGTGTTTTTTTAGTGCAAAAGGTTTAAATTTATAGTTGTGAACATTGCTTGTGTGTTTTTATAAGTAGATTCACAAGATAATTAAAAATTCACTTTTTCTCAGTAAACTTGCATTGTCTCCTAGTACTGTATTAAGATCCAGAGTAAGGCAGTGACGGAAAGTACCTGTTTTTGCCTTCACCTGCCGTTTACACAACAGCAATTGCAAAGTGAACGAGGCCGGGGGTCCCTTTGTCCTTAGGGTTCCTGACCTTTTGCGATGAGGAGCATCTCCTGGAGGCCGTAAGGGAGAAGACGGCCTTCCTGGGGACCTGAGGCGGAAGGAGGGGCTGCAGGAGAGGTCGGCAGCCTTGGGGCTCCCGGTGCAGAGCGCAGGTCGGGTCGGTTCTGGATTTCTTCCCCGAGAAGTGTGTCATTTTCTCCTCGATTCCTGCGATTCGTTACGTGAATTTGACTGACGGCTTTTTCCCAGCACCTCCCTGGTCCGCGGAGGAATGAGGAGCTCATCGGCCAGGGTGATGCTTTGCCCTCATGGGGAAACGTCCCATTGACTGCTGTGCCCTTGGGTGCTGGGTTTCCTGCTGGTCACCCAGCAAGAAAGCCTACACGGTCTCTCGGTCATAGGCACACCTGCCACCCCAGGACGCAGTGTTTGCAACGTGTCCATGCACGGAACAAAGACCTCCTGTCCCTTAAAGGTCATGTTCTAATGGGATGGCAGTTGGTCAACAGTCATGAGTACCTGTTACAGGACAGAGTGGTGACAGCCATGAAAAAAGCGTAGTGCGTAGTGGTAAGGCGTGCACAGGTTCTGGGGTTCTCACAGGGTCCTTGTCCAGTAGGGGGATGGGTGGGGGGGTGCTTGAGAGGAGGTGAGGCTTCAGGGGCGGTCCCGGCAGAGGCCTGAGGCCAGAGCATCCCCACTGCTGGAGCGGCGAGGTGGGGGATGCGGTGGGACGCGGGCTGGGCCTCGGAGGCTGTTCATCGCAAACCCGGGCCTTCCTCTGCCGGAGCCGCCGGGGTTCCCAGCAGAGGGCCCTGCGACAGCAGCGACACAGCTTCTTTGTAGGGAGCGAGGGAAACCACGCAGATGCGGAGGCTCTGGGCGGTGGTTAGGAGCCGCTTGTGACACGGGGCTGGGTTCTGGGTGTGTCTAAACTGGCCGGCAGTGCGTTTGCTCAGGGGTTGGATGTGGGTGACGGGTAAGAAGCCAGAGGTCACCACAGCGCAGCGGGTGGCCAAGGGTAGGACAGGTGGCCGGGAGAGGTGTGCGCTGGGTGGGAGCAGGTCGTGACACCCGGTCGGGACTGGAGAGACCCTGGGAGCAGGTGGGTGGTTTCTGCTCGAGGCTGGGAGAGCAGCTCAGGGGGCAGAGGACAGCGCCGGCCCGAGCCCTGGGCAGCCGGCGGGGGCTGCCCTTTGACCTGGGTGTTCACCTCACTGGGACCTGTTGAACCTTCATGGGTCCCCTCCCTGCCCTTTTCCCTGGGGCACCTCGCGTCCTTCTCCAGACCTGCCGCTCCGGGCAGCGGGGCGCCGGCTGCAGAAGCTGCGGGGCTGTGCCGTGCGCAGGGGTGGCTGCCGCATGGGCTCCCTGTCTGCACGCCTGGGACACATTTTGCATTGTTTTCCTCCCGCGTGTTCTCGAGGACAAACCACTGCGAGCAAAACCCCCTGGAGCAAAATTGGTTTACCACGTGCCCTGACGCCATGGCCACGCTCACTGCAAAACAGGTCCACGTTGTTTGCGGTTGCTTCTGTGTGATCATCTGGCAGCTGCTGACAAGGAGCTGACCTGGCGAGGGCCGGGTCCGCGTGGGGGACCCCTGTTCACCCGCAGAGATGGCTGAGGCGCCGTCCGCGGCTTCGTGACTGACGCTGATGTGATTTTATTGGCAGCGCAGGTGGTTCCTGTCCTGGGGCTCAAGCAGGAACCCCCTGCTCCCCAAGGCCCCGGCCCTGTCTGAGGACCCGAGTTCCCTGGGCACGACCAACTTTGACAGGGAACATTCTGAGTGCAGCTGGGTTTCTGTACCTGACACGTGGAGGGTTGCCCCTCCTGCTCCAGAAAACACAGCCGCTCCAGGTGCAGAGAGCCATGCGGACAACTGAAGAGGGCGCCTGGCTCTGAGAAGGGAGCCTGCGGAGCAGCGGAATTTGAAAGGACACGTGTGCATCACGAGCAAGCCGCTGTTGCTGCGCAAACCATCCCTGAAATGCCGGGGGTTCCGCCCAGTGGGTGCTGCCGCCGTGACCTTGGCCTCCCCTGGAGTGGCTGGGGGGGTGGGGAGCACGGGCGTGGAGGCTGACGGTGGCACTGTGCCCCGGCCGGACAGACCGCAGGGCAGTAGGAGCATGTGTGCTGCCAGGAGTTAGGAGGGGCCTGGCTCAGCCCTTAGAACTGCGCTTTTAGGCCTTTGTTTTCTTTAAAGGGGTGGAGAAGATCATCGATGTTCGAGAAAGACAGATTATCCATTTCTTGCACACCCCCAGCGGGGGGCCTGTGCCCCAACCGGGAGTCACCGGCCGGCACTCGGTCCACTGAGCCCCACCTGCCAGGGTGAGGAGGTTGCCCTTGGGGAGTGGTGTGACGTGGAGGGTGTGTCTCCCAGGGTCCGGAGGTGAGCAGCCGGGTCCAGGTGTGCCGTCCTGAGGTGGCCCCGGGCATCCTTGTGCAGCCAACAGCGTTGTCCGTTGGTCTCGGGTTTGCTGCTTTGAGCGCCCGGAACCCAGGAACAGCTGACACTTTCTCAGAGGTGGTGGCAGCGGGCACGGGCGAGATTCAGGGTGGTGAGTGTCTGCAGCCTTGGGGTCCTCTGGTCAGAAAGAGCTTTCTGGGGCCCGTCCTGTTTCCCTGGGACCGGGAGACGGCGGGAGGAGGGACGCGCAGGGAGCAGAGGGGGAAGGTGTGGGTGGGGGCCGAGGCCTTTCTTCACGTTTGGGCCAGACTCCAGGAGGGGAGGCCAGCGTGCGGGAGCAGAGGGGGTGGCGCTGCCCCGTGGGTCCCACGGCCGAGCCTGCGTGGCCGCGAAGGCTGGCACACGTTGGGTCTCCTTGCATGGCAGGGCCTCTCGGGACTCAGTCCACCCAGACGGCGGAGCCCTGCCCAAAGGTTTCCAGGCTCCCGTTCCGTGACCTCGGGTTTCCCACAGCAACATAGGACTTCGGGCGGCTGGTGTGGAGCAGCAGTCGGCAGGTGCAGGGCAGGGCGCCTGGCAGGTGTTGGTGAGAAAGGCCACTGACCCAGGCGCGGGAGCACAGGCTGGCCTCCCATGGCCCCGAGCCCCAGAGCAGAGGCCTCCCTGCGTGGGCTGCCCTCCCCAGGGATGGGGGTCTGGTCCCCGGTCCCCAGCGGAGCCGGCTGTTAAACAGTTGGCAGCTGCCTTGGCTGGTGTGGCTCAGCGGATTGAGTATCAGCTTGTGAACCAAAGGGTCGCTGGTTCGATTCCTGGTCAGGTCGCGTGCCCGGGTTGCAGGCCAGATTCCCCAGCTGGGGCCATGCGACAAGCCACCTCACGTTGACATTTCTCTCCATTTCTTCAAAAAGAAATGTTGACAGGTGTGCCGCCTTCCCTGGCCCCACGCCTCTCAGAGCCCCAGAGGACAGAGCCGTGGTGAGCTAGTGTAAGCGCCTTCCCCTCCCACAGGCCACGTCCTCCCCGGGGCACCCAAGGGCCGTTCGCAAGCCTGCGCCTTGTGCTGCCCCCCTGCCGTGACTGTATCATCTGCCCCACCGTCGAGGATCTTTGTCCTTTTCTTTTCTGACATCCTAAGTACCTAGAATAGTACGTAGTACAAAGTAAGTACTCAACCCTAAAGCACAGGCAAGGGATACCCCCACGCCCCAGGCGGCGTCGGTGGCTTCTGTCAGAACCTCTCTGAGGTCCTGCTGGTCTCCAGCAGACCCCCCACCCTTCCTGCTTCACAGCCGAGGCCCAGGGGACCTGCGTGGAGCCCGCGCGGCACCCCGGAGCCCCGCACCACCTGGGCCTCGTTGGGCTCAGTCGGGTGCAGGCTGTGCACATCCTCGGGCGAGTGCTGTGGACGGAAGCGCAGGCGTGGGGGCCCTGGTGGGGTGACGTTTGTCATCAGGCAAGAAGCAGGACCCTGCTTGGGTTAGGGCCGCCGTCTGTGTCACTGCCCTGGCCTGCTCCTCCGGGTCCCCAGGGTGTGGAGACTCCACCAGCGCCCCACTAAGGGGTCTGGCCCTCCGAGGGGAAACGGGAGGGCACGTTACGCGCCTGTCTTCCTTGGTTTGGGGTCACGGCTGTTGATCCAACCCTCCTGCTGGTTCTCTGGTGGGCCCATGGGCTGCACGCTCCGTGGCGCTGCCATCCTGTTGCAGCTCCGGGCACCGTTGCTGTGGCTTCAGGCCCCGTGGGTGGTAAGTAGGGGCCACGTGGGCATCACTGAGGAAAGGCAGGGGGTCAGAAGACGCTCTCCCCCGGCCTCCGCCTTTTGTATTTCCCGCTCTCTTCCTCCCACTTAACCCGCCTGTCTGTGCTGTTTGAAGCCCATTTCCCCAGCCGGGGGCTCAGGAGCTGGGTGGGGTGCTGCTGTCCCACTCCCGTGGGTCTGCTGCTCTCGGGCCTGACCGGTCAAGGTTCGGGGTGGCTTCTCCAGGTTAAACTGAGCTCCAGGAACCCAAACCTCACCCAGGCGAAGCCCTGACCTCACAAGCTCGTTCTGCAGACAGGGTGAGGCTGGTGGGCCCTGCCGCAGGGAGGAGTGCAGATCTGGGTGGGTGCTGTGGGTGCAGAGGAGAGGGGCAGCCCGAGGCACCCGCATCTGCTCAGCGAGGAGGAAGGAGCTGCGTGCGCAGGGGCGCAGGGCAGTGGCAGCCGGGCGGGCTGGAACCGCCACCCTGGGCAGGTCCTGTCCTGTCAATGTCACAGTCAGGAGTCTCAGACAACACCTCTGTTCTGCCAAGGGGCCTGGGGCCCAGCACGTCTGCAAGTGACCCAGCAGGCTTCAGGGTCTGCCAGGCTGGCGCGGACCCGCTGCCCGGGGGGAGTGGCCAGGTGCTGGGGACAGAAGGAAGCTTTGGCAGCGGCGTGCGGGCTCCTTGCAGAGCTCACTCTGCACCCGTTGCCTCTGCCGGGGCGGGGGAGGTGCCATCCTCTCTTAAAGCAGGCGTGGTTGGCGTGGACGGAAGCTGGGACGTAGCATGTGCCTCGGGCTGATTCGCAGACCCCGGAGCTGCGCACCCCACCAGCCGGGGCGCACAGCGCACTTGGCACCGCCGGGCAGGTTCCTCCGACGGGCCCCCAGGCCCGTCCTCTCGAGCGTCCCCTCAGCCGTGCCTGCTGCCACCAGTCCTGGGACTCGCCCCTCCCCGCCGGCTCCCCGGGCTGGCCTCTCTGCCACCCCTGGGTCCCTCCGGGCTCTGCAGAGGCTCCGCGCCTGCCGGAGTCCCTCGCGCGGTCCTGCCTCGCACCCTGCGGGGCTGCATGTCCCACTGGCACGTCGCTCATAAATGCAACCAAAGTTCTAGCACTGGACTGAGAGAGAAAGCCGTGTTGTCCTGTGACCTCAAGGCTGGGGGAGCCGAGGAAAGCGGCCCCTGGCCTTTCCGATCTGGGGGGTGCGCACCAGGAGCCGGGGTCCTCCCCTCGGAGGCCGGCGCTGTGGCCGTGACCTTGGGCAGCAGCGCGCAGGCTCTGCGGTTTCGAGTGTGGGTGGTTATGTAACGCCTTTCTTTCTTCTTTTTGAAAGGGAAAAGCATTTGAAGTGCTGAGCAGCTTGGGTCAAAAGTATTGACAAAATTAGACTTCATTTTAGTGAACACTTAATAGAAGTCTTTTTTTTTTTTTTTTTTTTTTTTGCTACGTTGTGTACTTCTGGAACATCACGGCCACATGGGAACACAGACCACCTATACCCGACATAGGAGCAGACCCGTGGGGGTGGGACCTGCCCCTGCCCCCGGCTACACCGGCCGGCCGAGGCCTGCGGGGAAGGTGGTGGCCCTGGGTGGGGGGTGGGGGTGGGGGGGACAGGCAGGAGGGAGTCCCAGGCCGGCACGTCTGCCGGCGGCGCTGCTACTGTCCGTCCCTCTCAGGTCTCACACGAGCCGCCCCACGTGCCTGCTGACCTGGCAGGCACCCAAGGCCCGGCTGTTTCTGGAGCCGCAGGTCACCGTTCCAGCTGAGTTCCTGGACAGTTCCACCTCCAAGCCCCGCAGGGGCCGGAGCAGACCAGCAGCACCGGGCTGGGCCCCCGCTGGCGGACAGGGTCCCAGCCCCAGGCCCCAGCCCCGGGTCCTGCGTGCTGCTGGCGGTCACCTGGCTGCGGGCCCTTGCCCTGCCCCGCTGGGCAGCCAGCCACCGGTTACAACACAGATTCATCCGAAATGGAAGGAGCTGGAAAGAGGACTTGAGCTTCTCTGGGTCTTAAGTCAGTTATTAAAATCAGGCCTTCAGTTCTGACAAGCCCAGCTCTGGGAAGGGTGTGGCGGTCAGGGCTTGCGAAACCATGCAGAACCCCACCCACAGAGCCGGGCCTGGGGAGCGGGGCGTGCGGTGCCCCGCAGACCCTGCCAGCCACACCGGGACCTGGGTCCTCACGCGGTCAGCACCGCGGAAGCCTCCGCCTCCGCCTCCTGCGGCAGTGCCGTTTCCTGCCCTCGGCCGGAAAGGTGGCTTCTTGCCATGGAGAGAGTGTTGCCCTTGCTCCCTGCGGCGGGGACACGAACTCGGAGCGTAGGGAGCTCCAGGTGCAGCGCCGGGGCGCCGTGGGAGGCTTTGGTGTCAGCTGCGTGCTCCAAATAGAAACGCAGAACAAGGACCCTTCAGGCGGCCGCCCCCTCCAGCTCCTGCTCGCACATTCGGGCTGGAACGTTCTGGAAAGTCAAGGAGCGGAAGACGCGGGACCGGGTGGTCCACCCCGTCCTCTCTCCCCCCAGCCCCAGCGTCTGCCCACAGGGGTGGTCCTGGCTCAGGCGGAGCAGGCGGGGGCCAGGGCAGCCAGGTCCCGCCCGTGTCTCCCACGGACCGGGACACAGAGCGTTTTCAAAACGCAGATTTGACTGGATTTGATTCAGCTTATGTAACGAATACATGTTCACTGTAGGAAGTTTGGAGATTAAGTTTAAAGGAGGAAGTCACCTGTCAGCTCACCACCTACGGCTCCTTGGGGTTTTTCCATACATGTTGTGTGTGGGATCCGAGGACAGGCTGTTTTATAAGCCTCCCGAAGCTCGTGGGCCGCGCTCGCGGATGGCGCTGGTGCCTGTGCGCCCCGCCTCGCGGGCGGTGTCCCAGCCCGATCTTCTGTCCCCAGTGGTTGCGTCTCCGTTGCTTGTGTGGGGCAGCTAGTGTTTCTCAAAGGGGTGGGGTAGGGGCGGCAGTTTCGGTCCCCAGATTGCAGGCACCTGGAGTTGGGGGCCTGGCCCTGGCCCCCAGGGGGTCACTGGGGATGCAGCTGTGACCCCAGGCTGCGGGCCCCCCTCCCCACCACAGGGGCCGTGACTGGTCTGGGAGGTGCAGCGCCTGGGCCCCGCCCCGTGGCTGAGCAGGGCGGTTCCGAGGTGTCCCCCGTCAGAGGCCTGGAGTCCAGAGGAGAGACCCAGGTCTCGTCCCAGAGCTCACAGGTGGCTCGCAGGCGGGTGCAGCGCGCAGCAAAATGGAAGTTGAGACCAGGGTGAGGTGGAGGGACGTCCAGTCCGGCATGACCGGTCTTGTGTGGCGGAGCCTGAGCCCCACAGCAGGACGCCCGCTTGACAGGGCTCCTGAGGGCCCAGGTGAGGATCGGGCTCCGCCTTTCCAGCCCCCGGGGAGGCGGCCTTAGTGCGCTCCTGCCCGGGAAGACGTGCTGGGCAGGATGGACCGTGGCATCTGCTGAGGGGAGCACCCAGTCTGGCTGCCCCGGAGTTGAAATGTGTTGAAATGTTCCGCTGAGAGGCCACGTGCCTGTCTGAGCAGGCCCTCGGCCGCCCGGGCTCACGCTCGCTGGAGCGGCGGCAGCAGCTGGGCCAAGAACCTCTGGGCCCACGGCCCACGCTGGGCAGTAGAGCCCGAGGACATCGACCAGTGGGGCTGGCCAGGGAGGGCATCCCGGCTCCTGCCGCCTCCTCCCTCTGCAGGGCCAGGTGTCCCCATGTGCTCATCCTGGGCTCCACTCAGCCATGTGGGCCCGCCTGGCCCTTCGTGGCTGCCCAGCACGGGGCCCAGAGGTCCCCTCCAGGGCCAGCCCCGCGGTGTTGACTCAGCCCATGGTGAGACTGCTGGACCCCCCTGCATGGGCCTCCCTGGAGTCCTGTGCCAAGCCCCCCAGCAGTGCTGCCCACCCCCACACTTGTCCCGAGCCCCCAACCCCAGGTCATGAGAGCCCAAGACAGGGTGGAACAGGGTGTAACGCCGAGGAGGTGAGGCCTGGCCCAAGCTTGAAGAGTTGGGGTGTCCAGGACCTAGGACGGGGTTGGGCAGTGGCAGGATGGAGGTGGCTCTGGCCAGCAGGTGGCAGCACAGACTGTCCCCCAGGGCTGAGTTAGGGAAGGAACAGCCAGGCCCACCTCTGCTCCCCTAAGCCCTGTCCCAGTCCTTCAGGGTGGCCACCCGTGGTGGGGCCCCAGAGTCAAAGGCCAGTCCTCCTGGTCAGGGACCCTGTGGTGGCATCCAGTGGGAGGCCAATGGGCTGGGGCACTGAGGCTCCTAAAGAGGAGGTTCCACCCTGCCTGGGAGCTCAGCCAGTTAGTGTCGTCCCCAAACACCAAGGTTGCAGGTTCAATCCCCAGTCAGGGCACATGCAAGTATCAACCAATGATGAATCAATGAGTGGAACGAAAAATTGGATGTTTTTTCCTGAAATTTAAGTGAAAAAGGGGGTACTCCAAGGACAGGGGAGACTAAGGGGCCCCAGGGCTCCCTGGAAGGAACTGGAGGGCTAGGCAAGGTGCCACTTCGGCCCATGGGGAAAATCTAGCAGGTAAGAGTGGGTGTTGGGGAGGGGACCAGGGTGGTGAGGTTGAGTGTTTAGGGGAAATTCCTGGGCTTCTGCCCCCCTCCACAGCATCCCCACTTCACAGGCTGGGGCTCTGCCACCCTGGAGCCCCTCCCACGCGGCCTGCAGGGAAGCCAAGTTGACAGGACCATTAAGAGGGGTTCCTGGCCCTGGCTAGTGGCACAGTGGATAAGGTGCTGGCCTGCGAACTCAAAGGTCGCAGGTTCGATTCCCCAGCCAGGGCACATAACCAGGTTGCAAACCAGGTCTCCAGTCAGGTCTGTGGTTGGAGGCAGGTGAAAAGCAACCATACATTGATGTCTCTCTTCCTCTCTGCCTCTCTCCCTTCCCCTCCTTCTAAAAATAATGAAATAAAATATTAAAAAAAAAAAAAAAAAAAAAAGAGGGGTTCCTGGAACAGCCCTGGATGGGCCCAGCAGGGTGACCACCTCCGGGCCACTGTCCCCTCTTACAGAGTGAAGCAGAAAGAGCAGACTCTGGGCGGACCAAACCCTAGTTTATTTCAGCATCAGCAACATCTCAGCCATCACAAAAATAAACTCTACCTAGGGCGACGCAGGTCTCTACAGCGAGGCTAAGGGCTCAGCCGCCAGGCGGTGAGCATCGGGGTGCACGGGTGCGCTGTCCGGGCAATAAGTTAGGAAGCAGCAGGGCTGGCGGCCGGGACAGGTGAGGGCCGGGCCGTCACTTCTGGGCAGGCACGAGGTCATCGATGGCCTGGCCCTGCTCCAGCCGCTGCTCCATCTCGATGAGCAGCTTCACGCCGTCCACCACCATCTGCACCAGCTCCACCTCCGAGAAGCCCAGGCGGTCGGCGTTGGAGATGTCGAAGACCCCGCCCACAGCAGCGGTGTCCACCCCACCTGCGGAGATAGCCAGGTGGGCGGGGCTGGGGGCGCAGGGCCCTGCGGCAGACCCTGCCCCACTCCCCTGTGCCGCTTCTCCCCTCCCCTGTGCCCCTGCCCCACTCACCTGTGCCCCTGACCCCTGACCCGCTCCCCTGCTCACCTGTGCCGCGCTTCTGCAGCCGCAGCCTCTTGAGCACTTCCGGGAACTTCTCGTGCTTGCCCAGGTGCGGCAGCTTGATGTGCACACCTGCCCGCAGCCCTGTGCCCAGGTTGGACGGGCAGGTGAGGATGTAGCCCAGGTGAGGGTTCCACATGAACTCGTAGTTCTTAGACTTGAAGAGCGTTTCAATCTGGAGGTGGAGAGGACAGGTGTGACAGGCGAGGCCTGGGGAGACACCCCTCCCCCACGGGACCCGCTGGGACCCAGGAGCCCCCTGGTAGGATCCTGAACTCTGGGGCCTGGCTCTGCCCCCTCCCTGGCACCGAACCCCGACTCATGCCAGCTCGGTAGGGGTGGCCAGGCCTGACCTGGCTGAGGCCATTGCAGAATCGGGTGAACACCTCCTTCATGTTGCCCCCCTTCTGCATGGAGATGACCCGCAGGTGGTCCTCCTCGTTGATCCACACCAGGAAGGTCTTGTTGTCGTTATGCCTGGGGGAGGGGCACCGTCAACCTCCTCCCCGGGCTGTGGCCTCAGGGTACATCCGGGAAAAAATATCCAAGGGTCCCCAGGCCTGAGGACCTCCACAAGTCCCGGAGGTGTCCTTCCCGCAGGACGGGTGGGGTGGGGGGATGGGAGCAGGGGGGCCAGGACCCTCGGAAAAGCCCTGAGCTGCGCCCTATCCTGCCAGTCCTGTGCTTGGGGGATGGGCCCCCATCTAGGAGGTTAGGGGCGGGCGGAGGCCGAGGCCCTCCCCACCCCCCTGGGAAGCGTCTGCGTCACTGAGCACCTGGCCGAGTCCCGGAGGAGGGCGACCGGGTAGCGAGCGAGCAAGAAAAGAAAACAAGAAGCTCCAGATCCCGAGGGGGGCGGAGAAGCCAGCACGCTCTGTCTCCCTCGAGATCCCGAGATCCCGAGAGCGAGCGTGAGGCCTCCACCAGCCGGGCGCTCCAAGCACCTGGGCGCTCAAGGTCACCTGCGCAGAGGCCGGGCGGCCCCTCCCCCTTCCTCCTGGGCTGCCGGGGCGGGCGGGGGCGAGGGCGGGGCGCGAGCGCGGGGTCGCGGGGTGGTGGGGGCGGGGGGCGCACCAGATCCCGCGGGCGTCCGGCCAGTCCCGGGCCATGCCCGACGCCAGCAGCAGGGGCGACACCGGCTTGTCGAAGAGGAAGTGGTCGTCGATGAGCTGCTGCTGCTCCGCGTCCGTCATGCTCTTGAGCGCGTAGTAGCGGCCGGCCAGGTCGCCCTCCAGGCTGGACAGCGCTGCGGAGAGGCCGGCTCAGGACCCGCGGCCGCCGCCCAGTGCGCCCCGCCCTCTGGGGAGCCCGGTCCACGCCGCCTGGCCGGGCCGGGCCGGGCCCACGCGCGGGCGGGGCCTCGGGCCCTTGGGAACCAGGCCGGCGGCAGATAAGCGCTCGGCGGGGCTCGGGTGTCGCGCGGCCGCGGCCCTACCTTCCACCGCGAGCTTCTCGATGGCGCGGCGCTCCCCGCGGCTGCAGTGCGGGGGCAGACAGAAGCCGCGCAGGCTGCGGCCCGTGCGCACCCGCGAGCTCAGCACGTAGTTGGGGTCCAGGTCGTCGCCGCCCTGCGGGGGGCGCCGTGAGCGCGTGAGCGCGGGTCACCCGCCCCGCCCGCCCGGCCGCCCGCCCGGGTCGCCGCAGACCTGCAGGTTGTCGGGGTTGAGGTCGGTCTTGTGCTCGTCACTCGGCTTGTAGCCGCCGTGCCGGTCCTCGATGATGGGGTCGAACAGGTCCTTGAACACCTCGTACGACTCCTCGTCGCCCGCCACGCAGCCCACGGTCATGATGTACGGGTGGCCTGGGGGCGACAGTGACGTCATGGCCGGGCGGGAGCCCGACCCCCGGCAGCTGCGCTCGGAGCGCCGGGGAGCCCTGGGAGGCGCCCGCAGCCGGGGTGGGGCCGCGCGTACCCGGGTTGTCCACCCCGGTCTGGATGACGTCGTCCAGCGTGAAGCCGCTCGGCGTGCTCTTGGCGCGCAGCTCGGCGTACAGCTCGGGGGTCAGCACCTTGGCCATGTGGTTGTTGTGGCCGCTGAGGTCCGGGAACTCGTCCTCGGCCGGGAAGCGCAGCTTCAGCGCGTTGTGGCTGTTGGAGAAGGGCATGGCGGCGGCGGCGGCTGCGGGGACGCGGGCATCAGCGGCCGGGCGGCCTCCTGCTCCAGCCCCGACCCCACCCAGGCCCCCGCCCTGGCCCCCAGCCACCCGGGATGCAGCGAAGGTCGGCGGGGTCCGCGGCGCACAGGGGAGACTGCACCGCCCAGGACCCCCGCATCCCCGGACCCCCAGTCCCGCCGCCGCCGGCGCACGCACTCCAGGCGGGCGTCCCCTTCGTGCCCGGAGCGCGGGCCGCCGCGACCCCCGCGCCCCCTGTGCGCAGCGCCCCCGACCCCCGGCCCGGTGCGGCCGGCCGGCCGGCCGGCCCTCGGCCCGCTCACCGGAGACCAGAGACCGGCGGCAGGGAGCACTGGATCCTCCCTCAGCTCCGGGGCGGCGCAGGAGAACAGCGGCGGCGCTGCGCTCCGGAGGCTCTTTAAGGGAGGAAACGCGGGCCGCCCATTGGCCACTATTTATAGCCCATTCATTCCATTGGCCAACGCTGCGGGGTGGTGTCGCCCCTTTGTCCGCCGCCGCGGATCGCCCCAGACCAACCCCCACCTGGCCGCCCACCCTCAGGACCCGGCCCGCAGTCCGCCTACCCCGCTGGTCTCCAGCCGCGGCCCGAAGTTGGGCCCTGAGACCTTGAACGTCTGGAGTTCCGTCCCGCACCCCCCCCCCCGTCCCCGGGCGGGAAACTGAGGCAGGAGAGCCACCCACTGGGGACTGAAGGACCCTCCGGCTGTTTTGCATCCTGGCTCCGCTTTTCTCCTCCCCACAGCCCCCTCGTTGGCGGCCGCAGGGGCTAGAGCGTCCGTGTGGGGGGAGAGTGGCCGCAGTCACTGACCCCAGCCCAGCCCAGCCCACCCCAGCTGGTCCCCCGCCGCCGACCTTCTTCAAGGTGCCCGCAGGCGTCTCCCCGGCAGAATGAAAGTGAACCAGAGGCGCAGCCTGGCTGCGGCCCAGCCTCGACGCACCCACGGGGCCTTGACCTTGAGCAAGTCCCCAGAGCTCGGCGGGTCCCAGCCGGAGACCCGGGGCCCTGCCTCTCCCCGTACTTACCGCCCGGAGAGGCCGCTGGGGAGGGCGCAGTGTCAGACTCCAGACCCAGCCCTGGGCCTCTCCTGGCGGCCAGGTTCAGCCTCACCACCCCACCCCCAAGGGCCGCCTGCAGATGCCTGCAAAGATGGGAGGCGCCAGGAGCAAACGATACTTCGTGTGAGATTTTAAGAACCACTAAAAGTCAGAATCGTGCAAATGGAAATAAGGGTGACTGTCCCTTGCACTACGCCCAGCACACCCAGATTAGCAGCCATGGAAGACTGGCACCCGCCGTGGGCTGCAGTGTGGGAGACCCGCATTCCTCCTGGGATTGCTACATCGGCTCGGAAAGGAATCTGGCAGGGGCTGTGGACAATGTAGAATGTCCGCACTCCGTGACCCCACCTCGAGCCTGTAGAAAGGACGGTCTCGTTCCTCTTTGCAGATAGACGGGAAGAGGCTCAGCGGGAAACACACACACACACACACACTCACACAAACCCACATGGATGCAACGCAGGGCCCCTCACGTGGGCACCAGGGAGGCCAGAGGGGAATATTATGCAGCCATCTGCAAAGGGTGAGCTGGCCCCAGCCTGGTGGCTCAGTTGGTTAGAGCATCGTTTTCTGCACCAGAAGGTGGGGGTTCAAAAACATGTGAGTGGAAGCTCCTGCGGTTCATACCCGTCACGTAGCTTTGAGAATAAAGCCGCAGAGGAGCAGGAAGCCCTTAGCGGGGTGTGTCTGTGCACCCTCCCCAGGCCTGCCCCACGGAGCCTGCCCTGCGGCAGAGGGAGGCCGGTCTCAGCGAGCAGCAGAGGGGCCAGGACACCAGATGGGAAGAGACCGGCAGAGCCAGGAACCCCAAGAACTTGGGATGGCACATCCCTTCGGCTTGTGTGGGCACCGAATGGCGTGGTCTTGGCGGCTGCCTGCGGCTGCCCGCCCTGTGGCCGCTGCGACCGGACTCCTGCCCCCTTTCCCTGCTCCCCACCCCCTGCGCCTCACCTTGGCACGTTTGACCTGTTCCCAGTCAGCATTTTGGGTTTTTTTTTAGAGGCACATGAAACAATGCTTTGTAAGCCTTGTAAAAGGGGAAATGGCCCCTGGCTGGCCAGACAGCAGGTGTCCTTGAAGCCTGGGATTCCTAGACTCTGTCCTCTGCAGCCCCTTCCCCTAATTTTAGACAGAACTGCAGCTGCCCTCCCCGCCCCTCAAGGCCTGATGGGCTCAAGTTTCTGTTTCTAGAAACCAGAGCTGCGGCTCCTGGGGGCACCCTGAGCTTCCTCTTTGTCTTCAGCCTCTGTAGCATCTCAAAAGGCCACCCCTCCCCCCCACCTTCAGGCCACGGAGGACCTGGCTGCTTTGGGGGCTGGGGAGTTGGGGAGAGGGGAGGTCCCCACCGGAGAGACAGATCCGGAGTCTTGAGGCTGCCCTGACCAAGGTCAGGCTCTGCCGATGTCCTGACTGGGGCTCTGGCACGCCTCAGCCTTTCTGAGATGAGTGTTTTGTCCCCATTTTACGAATGAGCAAAGGGAAGATCACGAGGTGGTGACAGGGGGGTCAGGTCAGAGGTCCAGCAATCCTTCAACGGTCCTGGAGTGGTTGGCCCTGTGAAAACCTGGCTCCACCCACCCTGGGGACCTCTGGGGGCCAAACCTGGCCTGGACTCAGACTGACAGCCAGAGTGGTTAGCGGCTGTGATGGGGGAAGGGGAGGGGAACTTTGAGGCCTTTAGAGCCAAATGTCAAGGTAAGGCCCACACCAGGCAGTGGCTGCTTAGGAGCCAGGGTGCTCCCAGAGCAGGACAGCTAGGGGTGGGGGGCTGGAGGGGTGCTTCTGGCTGACCTAGCTCTCATCTGTGGGCTTTCCCCAGGGTCCTCAGAAGCCGGTTTGGTCGCATCCAGGAGAGAAGCCAGGTGACATCACCTGGCCAGTTTATGGTTCTCAGAAATCATACCTGCCCCGGGGGGAGGGGGAACCTCAAAGGAGTCCCTGGGCCTTTCATGAACAGATCACAGCCCCCCTGAGTACAGCTGAGCTTCCTCTTCTACCCTGCCCCTAACCTCTGAAACCTAGAGAGGAAGTTGGCTAGGGTCAGGGGGGGTGCGGGGCTGCCTTGGACTCACCCAGCACAGTGGACTGACTGCTAGGCTGGGCTGGCCAGAGAGGAGGGGACCTCAGGTCAGCTGATCCCTGCCAGGGATGTGTGCAGAGCAGCCTTCCCGGCGAGCGTCCTCAACGCCCGTTCCCACCTTCCTTCAAACCTGCCATTAGCTCTCTGCAGCCAGGTTTACTAGTTTTTAATGTTTTTAAACATTTAAATTTTTTTATTTTTAGAGAGAAGAAGAGATGGGGAGAAACAAGGCCCACAACCCAGGCATGTGCTCTGACCAGGAATTGAACCTGTGACCTTCCCGTTAGGGGGATGACTCCCATCCACCGCGGCACACCAGCCAGGGCCCGGTCTACTGGTTTTAACTCCAGTTCCACCCTGACCACGTTGACTGTGTGACCTTTGGGGAACTGCTTAACCTCCCTGAGCCTTAGCATCCCCACGTGTGAAGTGGTCTCTCGTAGGGTCATGGACAGGGGTCCACGCAGTGACATTTAGCTGGGCCTATGTTCTTACAAGGGGTGTCCTGACACGAGAACTCTGCCTTGGGCAGGGTGCCAAGCTGCCCTGGGGAATCGGCTGGGGCCTAGGGGAGGCCAGTGCTTGACGACTCAGGCTGAGGGCTGGGGCAGGTTCAGATGGAGCAGACGGGCAGCTCTGGGAAGACTGCCTGGAGGAGAGGGCCCTGGAGGAGCTGGTCAGCCAGTAACAGCCAAAGTGGCAAGTGGGAAGTCGGGAGGCAGGAAACCACTGCCCAGTCATGCAGTCCTGATTTAGGCTTTGTGGGCGCTCCGCCTGGGCTCCACACCACAGCTGAGTGGCTGGGGAAAGAGGAACCCCTGGGAGAAGTGGAAAATCAGGAACTGTCCGGGGAGCAATGAGGGAGTGATTCAGGCAGAGCGTCACCACGGGGCGAAGCAGAGCCCCTGGAACAGGGTGCAGAGCCTGGGAGGGCTGCTTGTCTCTCACGTTGGGAGCAGGACGCAGGGAGACCGTGACACGGCCGCACGGGCAGCTGGTGGCCAGAGTGCTGGCCCCACGGGGACATGCAGCTGCAGAGGGGGGAGGCCACCAACAGCCCCTCATCTTCGTGTCCAGGGGCTCCCAGGCCCGGGCCCGGGTGGGGCAGGGAGAGGCCGAGGCCAGGCGCCTGCGTTTCCACTGTGGCCTCATGGACTCCAGGGTCCAGTCCTGGCCCCGGAGGGGCGGGAGGTCCGAGGCCCGAGGGGCGGCGCTCTGGGAGGGGCTGACCGTGCGGGCTGGAGCGGGGAGGGGGGGGCGCAGAAGAGCGCGAACGGGCCCCGCGCGGGGTGCGGGCCCCAGGCGAGCCGGGGCGCTGGCGGTCGCACCTCGCGCTCCCCACGGACAAGCTCCGCGTCCGCCGGGCCGGGGCGTCACCGAGCCGTGCCCTCCCCCCCGGTCCCCCCCGCCCGGGTTCGGCGGCGCCCGCCGCACCCCGACTCCCGGGGCGGGTCCCGCAGCCCGAGGAGCGGCCGGCGGGCAGCGCAGGGGGGCCGGGCGGGGGCCGAGCTGGGGGCGCCCCGAGGCAGCGGCCATCCGGGGACCCGGCCGCTCCGCCACGCGCACGTTCACGTGAGACGGGGGGCGGGGCGCCGGCGACGTGACGTGACGTCATCAGCGGGCGCCGCGCGCCGGGCCGGAGGCGGCGGAGCCGCGGCCGCTGCACGTGCGGAACCTCCGGCCGCAGCCGCCCGCGTCGCAGGTGGGTCCGCGCCTCGCGCCCCGCCGCGCGGGGAGGTGGGGCGCCCGGCCGGCGCGAGTGCAGCCCGGCGGGGCGGGGGCGCGGGGCCCCGGGGGAAGCGGTGGGGCGGGCGGGCCCCGGGCCTGCGGGAGCCCCTCGGGGCCGGCCGCGCGGTTGTGGTCGGGCCGCCGGCTTCGGTCTCCGGGCGGAGGAAGACGTCGGCCACGTCCAGCCCGGGGCCCCCGGCGGACGGGGCAGGGCCGCGGCCCGGGATCGGGGGTCGCCGCGCACTCCTGCCCCCTGACACGCTCGGGCCGTCTGCCTCCTCCCAGGTGCCTGGCCCCTCCGAGCAGCGCCATGAGCTTCGTGGCTTACGAAGAGCTGGTCAAAGAGGGGGACACGGCCATCCTGTCCCTGGGCCACGGGGCCATGATGGCCGTGCGCGTGCAGCGCGGGGCGCAGACCCAGACCCGGCACGGCGTCCTGCGGCACTCGGTGGACCTCATCGGCCGCCCCTTCGGCTCCAAGGTGACCTGCGGCCGGGGTGGCTGGGTGTACGTGCTGCACCCCACGCCGGAGCTCTGGACGCTGAACCTGCCGCACCGCACCCAGATCCTCTACTCCACCGACATCGCGCTGCTCACCATGATGCTGGAGCTTCGGCCGGGCTCTGTGGTCTGCGAGTCCGGTGAGCGCGGCGTCAAGGCGCAGACGTGGACCGGAAGGTGGAGGCCGGGCCCGAGGTGTAGAGTGTCCAGCGTGCCCTCCCTGCAGACAGACGTGCCATGTGGCCCGTTCTGACAGCGCCTTTCTGGGCGCTCGCCGCAGGCCCTGAGGGCAGGATTAAGGCAGTTGGTTAGGAGGCCGATGCTGTAACCTGAGCGAGAGTTGCTGGGACCCTGCAAGGTGGTGGCCAGGGCTGCTGGGTGCTGACAAGGTGCCAACCACCGTCCCCTCACCCTGCGCCGAGGACAGAGGCTGCAAATGGGAGCCCCAGGCGCAGGGCTGAGAGGCGCCGCCTCCCGTAGGGTGGCCAGGGCTGCTTTGCGGTGCTCAGGGTATGTGGGGGAGCCAGCCCTGTGCACGTCCCCAATCGGTATCATCTAGGGGCCGGGAGGTGGGGTGCAGGTGGAAGTGCCTGAAGGCCGGCTGGGACAGGTAGAGACTGCAGCACCTGGCAGGCCAGGGGCAGCCAGGCTCCAGTGCCCCAGGTTCCCAGCAGGTTCCTTGTGGGCTGGACAGCTGGGCCAGGGGTCCTGAAGAGTCCCCAGCGCCAGTGCTGCCAGCTTTCTGAGGGCCTCAGGCCACCCTGTCCCTCTCTGGGCCTCGGCTTCTCCATGTAGACAGTCGGGCGGCCCTTGTTGCGCAGCCAGACACTTTGCACTGGGAAGAACCCGACGTCGGCCCTAGGCTCTGTCGGGAGTGACACCCGTGGCAGGTGGGCAGCAGAACTCTGACTGGTGTCGCCCCTGCAGCACCTGGGCCAGGGTCTCACTCCCTGCAAGGAAGAAGCGCTCGGTCATCGGCGTTCTGTCTTCCGAAGTGCCAGCTCCCTTTCTAGGAGCTGGAGGCAGAGCCATGGGCGAGACAGACCAGGTTTCTTCTGCTTCCCAGTGAGACTGTTTCAGGGCGCCGGCTGTTTGCCGCCTGCAAGAGGGGCTGCATGTTTGAGGGCCCTGCGGTGAGGCCGGCCAGGGACTAGGCTGCAGAGGGACGTTGGATTGAGAATGATGAGAAGGTATTTACCCAGGGCCAAGGGAGCAGCGTGTTCAGAGGTCCCTGGTGAGGGACAGCACAGAGCCAGCTCAGGTGTCGGTGAGGGTGGGACTCCGCCCTGCGTGGAACGGAGCTCAGCCAGGCCATCTGGGCAGAGGCAGCCTGCCTGACTCGGGTGTTGGCACAGTTGCAGGTGGCCAGTCTGGTGGCTATTGCTGAGCCAGGGGGGCTGGGCAGGAGGGGACAAGACAAACGGTGGGTCCAGGAGAGACAGGGAAGGCGTGACAGGAGGTCCTGCTGGATGCAGTGTGGTGGGGACAGGGTTGAGGGTGCCTCCCAGTGGCTGCTGAGCAGCGGGTATGATGGAGCGGGTGGGTCGGGGGAGGCTTGGCAGGGGGTGGCCGTGGCATTGAGTCCGGTCCAGCTGTGCACTTGCTGGTGCCGAGCGCTGCTGGGGTGCGCAGGCAGGTGGTGAGTGCGCAGTGGGTGCCAGGTAGGAGTCAGGTGGAGAGTTGTCATCAAATAGCTGGCGCCTACAGCTGTGGGGTGAGGGGAGGCCCGGGGAGGGGGACGTGGGCTCCACTGGGTGCTGCAGGACAGGAAGGGAAACTGTGGTTGGGTGGGACCTGGGAGCAGTGACGTGGAGGGAGAGGAGCTCCGTGGTGAGCTGGTGTCTTGGTGCCCCGAGTGCAGCCCAGTGAGGGCCCTGGAGATTGGGGGGCAGAGAGCTGGCCAACCTGCGTGGGCCTGAGCTTGGGGACCTGGGGACCAGCCGCCACATAGAAGCGCTGGGACAGACCCAGGCCACTTCGTCTGCTCCGCCCAGACACGGGGGCTCGGGTCAGCCCCTCAAAGAGCCCAGTTTCCTGGTCTGCCCAGCCAGGTGTGCTCCAGCGCCGGAACGGGGTGGGGCAAGGCCCACACCACAGGCCAGAGGGCAGCCAGACCCTGCCAGCAGCTCATGAGTGACGCCCACGAGAGATGCCTGCGTTCGTTGACCTCCTGGGCCCTTTGTGGGCTCTCAGGGTGTTTCCTGGGTGGTCCCGCCTGACACCAATCCCATCCCCCAGGCACCGGCAGCGGGTCCGTGTCCCACGCCATCATCCGCACCATCGCGCCCACGGGCCACCTGCACACGGTGGAGTTCCACCAGCAGCGGGCGGAGAAGGCGCGGGAGGAGTTCCAGGAGCACCGAGTGGGCCGCTGGGTGACCGTGCGCACCCAGGACGTGTGCCGCAGCGGCTTCGGAGTGCGCCACGTGGCCGACGCAGTCTTCCTGGACATCCCGTCGCCCTGGGAAGCCGTGGGCCACGCCTGGGACGCCCTCAAGGTTGAAGGTGTGTGGGGGTCCAGGAGGGTTGCACCTGGGGGCTGAGCTGGACCCGGCCCTGCAGCCCCGAGAGGTCAGAAATCCCCAGGCTGCGTCTGCGGAAAGTGACCTGGTAAGAGGGGTTCCTGTTGGCTGCCTGCTTGGTGGGCATCTCAGGCCCCTGGGGAAGGAGGCAGCCCTGCCCATAGGCTGTGCCAGGGGTCAAAGGTCAGCGGTCCGCCCCTGACCCCGCAGTTCCCTGCAGAGTTGCCCCTCCCCCCAGCCAGAGCTGGGTGAGCTGGTCCCTTTTAGGGAAGAAGTTGGTGTGGAGGCGGGAAGTGGGCTCCAAGCCAGGGAGGCGCTGGCTGGGCTCTGGCTTTTTCCCTTTTGTGGAGAAGGAGCCTGTGGGGCAGCAGCCCCCTCCCTCCTACCAGCGGAGCCTGGAGCCGCGGGGAGGGGCTGCCCCTCTGAGGGACGGACGCGGGGCAGCGCCCACAGCAGGGCAGTGGCCAGGGTGTCCCTGCCAGCTGGCTCAGGCTTGCCCTGGGCTCCCGGGTCCCCGCTCCCCACATCTCCACCCTCCAGCTTGGCCTGACCCCAGTGCCCCTCCCACCCCTGCCCCAGGGACACCGTGCGCCCAGTGGGGCCAGTGCTGGCTGCCCACCCTCAGTGGCCTCTGCCGCTGAGACCCTTGCCGGTCCCTGTGCCCTGGAGCCCCGTGTCCCTTTAAAACCCTTCCCTGAGCGTGTCTTGTTTTCAGACCGTTTGTTTTGGGCCCAGAGGCCAACGCTCTGGCCTTCTCCCGAGTTTTCCAGCGGCTCGCCTGCCTGCTGTGAGCCGGGCCCAGCCCGGTGCAGCCCTCACTCTGGACTCAGCTGGCCAGCAGCCCCAGGCCCTTGCCTCACGGGGCCTCAGTTTCCCTGGTGATGTGCATGGGGCAGGGTCTGCTCTTGGGGTCAGTGCTGTGCCCTCTCTGGGTTGGTGTCAAGTGGCATGTGCAAGACCTCCCTGCAGCCCAGGGGCCAGGCCGTGGTAACCAGGACTCAGGCCACCCACTTCCTGCCCACGTGTCCCGAACCTTCCCTGCCAGGCTTGGGGCCTGGGCTGGCGCTGAGCCAGGCTGAGGGGCACGACAGGAGGAGGCTGTCAGCTCCCGCCCCACCAAGTCGTCCTCAGCCTGTGGCCGGATCAGAGTGGGTGCCTCCAGGCCCCAGGAGTGGTGACAGCCTCTGATTTCCTGGGAAGGCAGTGCCCCCAGCCCCTGTGGACACGTGAGGACTGCGTGGAAAGGCTGTGGGGTGAGGGTCAGGCAGTGGGGGTTTGGGGAAAAGCTGTTCCGGGCCCAGCGAGCTGGTGGCCGTGACATCAAGGCTCCACCTAACGCCAGCTCAGCCTTCGCCCTGGCCCTGACCTCTGACCCCGGCTCTGCGTGGCCTGAAGGAGCAGGTAGCCTCAGACCCCGGGAGGATCCAGCATCTGCCCTCCTCACTCTCGGGGTGGTTTTACCAGCAGACGCACCTGCCAGGACAGGGGTGGCGCTGCCCAGCCAGGAGTGTGGCCCCTGCACCCTGACGCCCGTCCCGCTCCCCGCAGGCGGCCGCTTCTGCTCCTTCTCGCCGTGCATCGAGCAGGTGCAGCGCACGTGCCAGGCGCTGGCGGCCCGAGGCTTCCTGGAGCTGAGCACCCTGGAGGTGCTGCCGCAGGTGTACAGCGTGCGCACCGTCAGCCTGCCCGCGCCCGACCTGGGCAGCGGCCCTGGCCCCGACCCCAGGGCCTTCCGCAGCGGCACACCCATGAAGGAGACCGTGGGCCACACTGGCTACCTGACCTTCGCCACCAAGACCCCGGGCTAGTGGGCTGCCCACCAGGAGCTCCAGGGCGCTGGGAGCGTGTAGGCCCAGGCCGGTGGCGCAGCTGCTGCAGGCCTCCTCCCATGGTCAGCAAATACCTGCTGGGCCTGTGTTCAGAGGATGGGGGGGACGCTCCTGGGTGGCTAAAGGGGATGGCCAGTCCAGGGCCTCAGGTCCTCTGGGGAGGGCGGCCTCTGCTCCCCCCCCCCCCCGCCCCCGTCTCATCCGTGCCCAGCATCCCTGTCCTCGGCTGCTTGCTGCCACACGAAGTCCCCATGACAATAGATACTTCTGAGTGCTGGGGCCCAGGGGTGCAGGTGCTGGGGCCCAGGTCTTACCCCTTTCCAGTTGTCCTCACACAGGGAGGGAGGTTGGGAAGCAAAGACTCAGGAGGAGGGCCAGGGGCTTGGTGCTGCACTGGACCCCGGACCCCCAAGGTGCAGCTGTGGCACCAGGTCTGTGGACCCACCTCTGGTGGGGTCAGCCCTGCCTTGGGCCCTTGGCCACCACCCCCAGTGCTGGCAGGTCCAGACCGGCCCAGTACCCAAGGGGAGGCCACCCTGCGGTGTTCACCCTGCCCTGGGCTGCCTCCTGTTGTGAGAACATTCAGCTTCAGGAAGAGGGGCACATCTGGGGTGTGGGGCAGGACGCCAGGGCTGGGGGCACATGTCACCTGATCCGATCTGGCCTCCAGCTCTGTGGTGTGGGGGCTGGCATCCCTGCCACCTTCGGCCACTTTGCAAGAGGGCCCAGGAGTCTGGATGAGGGTCCCAGGACACTGAGCCGTGGCCTTGACCGAGCCTGGTGAAGAAATAAATGCTGTTTCCACACGCTGGCTTGTCTGCTGTCCTAAGAGGCCAGAGTTGCCTCCCTGTTGCAGCACTCGGGCTGGGCCTCCCTGCCTCCCTTCCTGCAGCTGCCCTGGCCCTGCGCCTCCTGCCTGGTAGCAAGTGCCCAGGGCTCCAGACTGCAGGACAATGGCCTTGGACACTGGGACAAAGGAGCAAGTGTGCGCCCACCCCTATCCGGCTGCAAAAATGGCCACTTTTCCCGGGGGGGGGGGGGGTGGAGAGGACAGAGTGCCAGTGGGTGGCTCCATCCCCACAATCTGAGTCCCTGCAGCCCTGCCTCCGTCACAGCTTGGGGCCTCACTGTCATTCGTGTTCCCTGAAGGACCCCAAGACCTGTTACCCTGACCCTAGGCCACCCCTGGGTTTTGTGGGTCCTGGGTGCCCAGCAAGGCGGCCTGCAGGGGAACCAGTCCCCTAGTGTCAGGGTTGCACGCTGGGTGGCTTCCTGCTCCCCTCTCCTGTGCAGTTTCCTAAGGAAACCTGAGTCCCTGGAACCAGTGAGCCTGCCCAGGGGTCTTGTGTCCTGGCTTTCAGGACTGTCCTGACCTCAGAACAAACACCTAGGCTAGGGGACGGGGAGGGACTGGGCCTTTGGCCTTGGGGCCAGGCCGGCGGCTGTCTGCCTCAGGAGTGGGCCACCAGAGCCCACAGGCTCATGGCCTGGACCCCTATGAGTCCTTCAGGGGCCCCTCAAGTGTGTGTGCACCTCCCACCACCCACCCTGGGGCAGGAGCATCCCCATAAACTGTCCTCTGCACCCATAGGTCCCAGGCTGGATTCCAGGGTCACCCCTGGGGCTGCCTCTTGCCTGGAAGCCCCAGCAGGCAGAGGGGCCCAGCTGTACCCCATTTCTGCAGGTGCGGAGCCTGATGCCCAGAGAGGCAGGGCCAGTGAGTGTCCAGTCACCTCCTTGAGTCAGCCGCATGGGGCTGGTCACGGCGAGGACTCACCAGCAACTCCCTCCCACTCCACGCACTTGGTGGCCCTCAGTTTTTCCTTGGAAATTCCTACACTGCCCCCACCCTACTCTGACACCCTCTGTGGCCCTGAGAGGCGGGTTCTAGGGCCCCAGGCCAGGATCCCACCCTAAGGCCAGAATTGAGTCTCCCTGCAGGGAAGCCAGCCCCCCTGCGCCCCTAGGAAGCCCTGCCCTGGGCCCACCCTCAGCCCATGTGCTGGTCCTGGCCTCCTCCTGGGTCTCTGCCTGTGTGTCCAGGTGATGGGCCCCCTGCCTAGAGCTTGTGGGCCCCTCCGACCCCAGCCCACTGTGCAGGTGGGGAAACTGAGGCCCACTTGCCTGGCTCCAGGCTCTCTGCCCACCCAAGTCTCCTGCGTTGCAGGCTCACCCTGGGTGTCCCCGCAGGATGCAACCACAGGCCAGGGGCGAGAGTTGCGCTGGTGTGCAGAACTCAGAAGAGGTGATGGCCCTGGAGGGGTTGCTAGACCCTCACCCTCGGGGGTGAGCAGGAGGCTGGAGACCGTGCCGGCCCTGTCTCCCCATGGGTCCTTGCTCCGGCGACCCCAGGAGGCACTTGCTGGTGGGACTGACCCAACCAGGCCCTGTCTCAGGACAGCCCAGCATGTGTGACTGGAGAACAGTCAAGTCCCAGCCCTGCCTGGCACCAAGGGTCCAGCTGGTCAGGGCAGGCTGGCCTGAGGGGCTCCCGGGGACCAGGCTCCGCTGGGCAGGTGCTGGTGGGGTAGAGCAGGCGAGCGGTGGGCCCTGTGCCAGGGGGTGTGGGGGCAGTTGGGAGGCCTTGCCAGGAGGTGGCCCTGTAGTCACAGGACAGATGATGGCTAGACCCCACTCTGCCCTGGGGGGTGCCGGGTGAATGTGAGCACAGCACCAAGGGCCCAGGCTCTGGGTCCACCTCTGTCATGGCCCCGACCCCTGCAGGGTGGGGTCAGGGAGGATTAAGTATTCCATCAGCATTTACACGGCCGAACTTGAGGGATCGAGGCTGCCGCCTCCCCCTCCAGGAAGCCCCCCACTCTCCATGGCAGATTGCCAGGTTGGAGTTTGGGGTCCCCTTCTGGGTCCATCAAGTAATGTCTTTTGTGCTTTGAGGCACGTGAATAGCCATTTGCTTCACAGGTGTTTGAGGAGATTATTGGGGAGAGAAAGTCTCAGTGTCCAATCGAGACTTTTCAGGCAAATGTAGGTCATTCTGTCACTGTGCTGCTACAGTCCTGGGATAAAACCCTCACTGGGAACCTCTGGCTGGGCCCAGGTCGGTGGCACCTCAGTTGACCTCCACAGCTTTCAAGGCAGGTGTATCAGTTAGCTGTCACCACAGATATGCTGCGTAACAAGTACTCCCCCCGCCAAAGAAACCCAAAGCTCAGAGGCCTAAAGTAGCAGTCCATTTCTCTCACGTCTGTGGCTCAGCTGCTCTCGGCCAGCCTCAGCCAGGCCCACTCACGAGTGGGGACCGAGCTGACGGAGGTCCCCTTCCAGACGGTGAGCATGTCCTTGGTTCACACGAGGGCAAGCCCGGCACGAGGCCATTTTTGAAGCCTTTGCTCACACAGCCTAACCTCATGACAGGGGCCAGGGTGACCCTGAGGTCTCGGGGAGGGGCTGCATGGCTCCAGGGGTGGGGGCCCCAGGACCTTCTCTGCCTCTGTGGGTGAGGTTCGCAGTGGGTCCTCAGCGAGCAGGGACCGGACTGCAGGGTCGCGCCCGCCCGGCCGTCATGCCTGTGCCCTGGCCGAGGGCGTTTCAAAGTCAGGCTGCCTGTGGAGCGCAGCCTCCGCCGGAGGGAATTACTCAGCTCCCACCAGGCCAAGAATAGCTTGGAACTGGGTCACTCTAACCGAGCGCCCCAGTCACAGCCTCCAGCCTTTGAGGATAATCAGCTTTCTCCCCGACATCTGTCCCTTTGAAGAGGGGCAGGCTGGGGGTGGGCACATGCCCCTCCTGTTTCCTTCGCTCTCCCTGCCCCTGCCTGGCACCCCCATCCTTCCTGCCCACCTGCAGCTGCCCGCTCACCGGATCCCGCATCCCTGCACGGGCCAGGTGGGGCGGCACAGCCCCAGGCCCACCGGACATCACCATGGGGTCCCCTCAGATGAGGGACGCTGGTCTGGCTCAGCTGGGAGGGGACAGCCCCCTCCCCTGCCCTCCTCCTGACCCCACTGACCTTGCCCTTGACCTCCTGAGTCCCACAGACCCAATGTCACTGCCCCGGGCCCCTCCTCTGACCCCCCTGTGACCCTTCCTTGATTGGGAGCTGATGTTTCTCTCCTGCCTCAGACCGGAAGTCTTGCCACCTCACCTTCCCACGTAAACTACGTGGGGGTGCAGCCCCCAACACTTGGCACAGGGGACCCTCTCAGCCCTGGGACCCTCCTCCCAGCCCACCCCACACAGCCACCTGGACCTCAGATGCCCCAAGGACGACGGACAGAGACCGCTGTGGGACAGACAGAGGCTGTCTGAGCTCAAGCACGTGCTTCGGGAGAAGAGGTGCTGGGGGGGCCCTTTGGCAGACCCACAGCTCAGCGCTCCCTCACTTCCCGTCTCCATAGCAACGTGGCGGCCAGCGCTGCCCTGCCCGCCTTCCCCAGGCCACCCTCCCCAGCGGGCGGGCGCGTCCTCCCGCCGGCCTGGCCTTCAGTCCTCCGCTGGCCAGCGCGGCCCCACAGGGCAGCGCCCAGTGTGAGCCCGCGCCTGCTTCTCTCCCTCGGACCCCAGCTGTACTTGGACGGGGCCCCTGGTGGCAGTGTCCCCCTCTCCAGGGGCTACTTCAGAGGCGGAAGCTGGACCCTCCCTCCCAGACCTGATCGGAGGGTGCCTTTCAGGTGCCTTTCGGGTGGGTTCCAGGTGGTCTCAGCATCTCAGTGAGAAGCGCAGTGTCAGCCCCCCTGTGTCCCTCTGCCACCAGAGCCCAGAGCCGCTGCTGCCCTTTGGGGAGTCTCCCCACTGCTCTTCCCTCACCTCTCACTCTGCCCGGCCCTGGCAGAGGGACGGAGGAGGTGATGTCACAGGTCCTTGAGCCCACATGCTAGTGTCACCTGGGCACGCTGCCACCAAGGGGTGCATCAGGGGGCCAAACCCGTCTTTGCACCATTACAGTGCCTGCCTCCTGCCCCGTGTCCCAGCACTGTGACTTCCCACACCCAGAAAGCGCTTCTGTGCCAGGCGCAGACCAGGCAGCTTCTGCAAACGCATCACCTGGTTGCTCAAGAGGGGCAGGCTCGCCGCCCCACCCAGACCTGCGGGCCCTGGGCCTAGGGGTGGGGCAGGCCGGCCCTGCAGGGAACCAGCGTCTCCCAAGTCTTTTCTTCCTTTGATTTCTTCGTTTGCTATTTTAAAAATATTTTATTTATTTTTAGAGAGAGGAGAAGGGAAGGAGGAGAGGGAGAGAAACACCCATGTGTGGTCGCCCCTCATCTGCCCCCAACTGGGGACCCGCCGCAGCCCGGGCCTGTGCCCTGGCTGGAAATCAACCAGCGACCCTTTGGTTCGCAGGCCACCAACCGGGGTCCCAGTGTCTTTGAGAACATGCGACCTTGGGGACATCGGGGTTTGCTCAGGGCCCCGAGGGAACCTGGCGCCCTTGCTCTGGAAAGACCACCCGAGCCTGTGCCCACCTCCGACCTTTCCCAGGACCGCGGGCTGGATGTCCGGAGGGACAACGCCGCAGGCCGCCTGCGCCCGCCACTGGGCGCGGGGTGGGCGGGGGAGCAGGCGGTCAGAACCGCCCTCGCGGCCCCCAGCCTCCCTCCCCGGCCCCGGGTCCCAGCGGCGGCGGCAGTCGGGGCACCCGGCTCCCTGCTCAGGGCGCGGCCTCGGCGGAGCAGGGCGCCCCGCATCCACCCTGGCCCCGCCCCTCCGGACAGCACCCCGTGTGCCCGCTGCCGGCTGCGGCCACCAGGGCGGTCGGGGGGCGGGAAACAGCTCCCGCCGGGCCGCCTCGACGACCGCCCGGCCCTGCCCCGCGCCGCGCGCCCGCAGCCCCATCACTGCCCTTCCCGGGGCGCAGCCGGTGGCCCGCGGTCCTGCCCGCTGGGGGCGGGGCGGGGGCGACACCGGCTTGTTGCTAGGTTACCGGTACCAGGGCCACTCGGCACCGCGCGACCGGAAGGAGACGTTTCTCAGACGGGGCCGCCCCTCCCCGCCCTGCGCCCGCGGCCCCTCCCGCAGCGTCGGGGTCCGGCTCCCTGGGCGGCGCGGGGCGGGGAGCAGGGCCGGGGCTCCGGGCCAAGGACGTGTGAGCCTCAGCCCCCAACCCCTGGGGAGGGGAACGCGGGGCGCACAGGAGCCCCCCCGCTGGGCTTGTGCGTGGAGAAGCGCGCAAGGGCGCCTCCCTGAGCGCAGGCACCCGCGTGCACAGCTGCACGCACACGCACACGCGTGCACACGCACACGCACACGCAGCCGCGGGCGCACAGACGGGGCGCACGGGCCGCGCGGCAGGCACAGGGTCCAGGCAGCGCGAGCGGAGCCGCGGGGGTGAACTCCGCGGAGCCCAGGGCGTCCGGGGCGCAGCCCACCCCAGGCCGCGACAGGCTGCAGGACTCTTCCCAGGCTGTCCCCAGAGGCCGTGGGCTCCCCTTCTCCTCCCGTGGCCCCCCAGCCCTGAAACTTGTCTGCCCATGCTGGGGACCCGGACAGCTGGACATGGTCACCCCAATGGGCTGAGTCGCCCACCGGGGCCCCGGGCCCAGGGTGGCATCTGGGTTGCGGCCGGTGTGCCCTCAGCAGGTAAGGTCACTCAGCAGGAGGGAAGCCAGGAACGGGGTGCTCCCCTCCCTTCCCCCACTCTTCCCACTTCCTGCCGAGGAGGGGCCCCTGGGGTTTCTCCTGGGCTGGGAGCCGGGGACAAAGAGGCAGCTGCCTGCAGGGCGGGGTGGGGGGCCAGGTCTTTGTGTGCCCAGCAGCCGAGGTGACCTCATCAGCCGCCAGAGAACAGCCCTTTCTTCGCAGAGGCGGCCAGCCGTTGGGAATCTGCCTGGGGACAAAGCCGCTGCCCTGCAGGGGCCAGCATGTGGCCAGCCCCCCTCGTGGCATAAATTAGGGGGGGACTGAGGTGGGGGAGGGGAGGGGGCTGCAGCTGGTGCCGGGACCACGAGTCGCCATGTGCACGTGCGCCCACCAGGTCCACCCCAGCCCCCACGGCGGCCTCCGTCTTTCATTCCTCTCAAGCCCTCGCTGGTCCAGCGATGGCACCGGGGGGCCCTGGAGCGGCTGGCAGAGGAAGGAGTGAACAGACGGGAGATGGGCGGGGGCTGCACTCCGAGAGGAATGGGGACAGATGGGGGTTTCTCAGCGGCCCACAGGCTCCAGGGCTGCAGCAGGGCAGGAGCTAGTCAACGGCTCATGCTTTGCAACCCCACAGTCTGCCTCTGGGGAAACTGAGGCCAGCAGGGGCCCAAGCCTGAGCTGGCGCAGCAGCCTGGCCTGCTCCGCAGGTGAGGTCAGGGAAACACTGCTATCCAAGCATGGTGTCAGGTGACGGATACCGTGGGGCCAAGGGCTGCCTGTCCCCAGGGCCCGGGTGCTCCACAAAGCTTCCTCACAGCCTTGCTGGCCCTCAGCCCTCTCTCCTCCAGGAGCCCCCCCCCCCCCAACGCTGAAGGTGACCCCTGCGTGAGACTCCAGTCCGGCTGCTTGGGGTGGCCAATGGCAGCAGGGCCATAAAGATATCACAGGTCCCCCAGAGACCCTGGGGCTGCCCCACAAATGCCCTCTCCCCCTCTGGTGTTTTCCTCAGCCTCCCCAGGCCCTGGAGACACTTTCCTCCACTCCCAGGGCCCAGGGCCAGGTGGGCTTCCTGCAAGAGGAGGCAGTGAGCAGAGCTGCCTGGAAATTCAGACCAGGTCCAGGATGCAGGCATGGTCAACCACTGCTGCCAGCAGCCCCTAGGCCCAGGGGTCTCCTTTAAGAGGGACCGTCCTCCCCACCCCTGGCAAGGCTGATGACAGAGGCCAAGGTGTCCTGGATGAGAGGACCCCTGTTGTGGGCCCTGTTCATGAGGGGCTCTGTCCTCAGGGAGCCTTGTCACCCCTACCACCAGACCCTGTCCTGACTCAGGGGCCTTGATCTGAGGCCCTTGGTTGGGGTCACAGGGACTCCAAGGCCTGCAGTATGGAGACCCCAGAGGTTTCTGGGGCTGGAAGTGTTCACAGCCCAGGAGGGAACTCACGCTGCTGAGTACCCACCTCTTGGGTGCCCGACACGTCTGCATCCCCTTCAGGGATGAGCAAACAGCCCTGGCTCAGTGGCTCAGAGGACTAAGTGCTGGTCCGTGAAGCAAAAGGTCGCTGGTTCAACTCCCACTCAGGACGCCTGCCTGGGTTGTGAGCCAGGTCCCAGTTAGGAGTGTGTGAGAGGAAACCACCCATGGATGTTTGTAACTCCCTCCCTCCCTCCCTCCCTCCCCTTCTTTCTGAAAGTAAATAAAATCTTGGAGGAAAAAAAAGAAAGAATGAGGAAACAGCCTCCAGGCCTTGACCAGCATCTTTGGTGGTGGAGGGGGACCAGGAGGAGGCCCAAGGCTTCCAGGGCACTGAGCCCCAAAGGGTCACATGGCCCCGTAAGTCCGAAGGCCCGGCCTCCCGCCCCGCTCCAGCAGGGAGCCAGTGGGGTGCTTGTGGGGTAAGTAGGCCAGTGCTTTGTGCCGAGTTGCTAGGGCCCCACCCGCACTGCCCTGCAGGCTCCTCCTGGCCCGCCCCTTCCCAGGACGCCTCACAGATGCCAGGCTCCCCGCCCCGCCCCGCCCCCGCCCCGCCTGGCCCAGCCCGACGGCGCTGCTCCCAGGCTCCCAGCCCTCCTCCACCCAGGCCCCTGCCCACCCAGCTGGGTGCCACAGCAGAGCATGCATCCCACGTTGTCGGATACACATTCTTGTCCGCAACGCGCACTCATTCACCTAGGCATGCGCACGTGTACAACACACGTGTACACTGCACACACGTGTACTCACACATGTACACAGGACACATGTCCACGCGCCCAGCGTACACGCACAGCCATATAAGGTGCTGGGTGAAGCTGCGGGAGCCACTGCATTTCAGGCCCGAGGCTCGTGGCGGCCCCTCCAGGGCAGATGGAGGGAAGGGCCGAGCCGTCGCCCAGGCCCAGCTGGGTGCCAGGAGGCTGTGCAGCCCGAGGCCGCAGAGGCCCCAGGGAGGGGCCGGCCCTGTTCTCTCTGCCGGCGTCCGCGGGCAGAAGGCGGGGGCGCTCTGCTGGCCCAGGTTAGGGGCACAGGGGCCTAGAGGGGGACATGGGCAGCCCCTTCGGGGAGGTGGTGGGGCCTGCTGGCTCCTTCCCGCACGGGGCTGCCATTGCCTCCCGCCTCCGTGTGCGCCTCACTGGACGCGCAACCGCACGCATCGCGGTGTCACTGCCCGCGTCCCGGACCGCGGCCGGAGACATGCTGGTGGCCAGGCCTCGCCAGTCTGGGGCCCAGAGGCCCACCTGCCTCCCGCCCTCGGCTGAGGTCGAAGCGTGGAGTCTGGGCATCGAGGAGGGGCTGCCGGAGACCAGGAGTCGAGCCCCCGGCCCAGGAGGGCAAGTGAGGCTGCGGGTCCAGTGCCACCGTCCCGCCCGCTGCCGGGCTGCTGTGGGCGCCTGCGGCCAGCCCTGGGGCCGGCGCTGCCACCTGCGCTCTCCCGGTGCAGCGGCCCCACAGCGCAGGGCGGAGACCCTGGCGGCCTGGGGTGGGCCGCGGGAGGCCTCCTGGAGGGAAACTGAGGCCCAGAGGAGGACAGGGCCTGACAGGACCCCTTGCGCCCCAGGAGCGCCAGGCAGCCGCGGCCCCCCACCCCCCAGCGGCCTTCACGACCCCAAGGCCCAGGCCCGCCAGGGGCTACGGCCCTGCCTTCTCGGCGGCTTTCCGCGCCTGTGCTCGGCCTGCTGCCTAGACCCCAGCACGAGGAGCCCGGGCTCCGGGGCGGGCGGGGTCCGGGGCCGGAGGGGTCGGGCCGCAGCGCCGCGGCTGCAGCCCCAGGTGCGGGCGTGGAGGTGGGGCGGGCGGCCCGGCTGGGGTCCGGCTGCCGGGACGCACAGCCCCTCCCCGCCCTCGCCTGCCACCCGGCTGGTGGTCAACAGCGGCTCAGGCCACGTCACAGGCCGTGACGTCCACGCGGTCCGCGGGCTCTGGACTGCGGCCCGTGGCCGCGGCCGGTGGGCCCAGCAGGGGCCCTGGCGAGCACCAGCGCAGCCGGGCCGCCCCCGCGGCCGCGGGTCCCGTGTCCCGGGTGGCGGGTGCGGCGCCCACTTCCGGCCGCGCCCTCCCCGCGTCTCCGCGAGGCCCGGCTGCGCGCGCCGCCTGCCGGCCGCTCGGGGCGCAGCAGCCTGCAGGGGGGGTCGGTGCGAGAGGCCCGCACACTTCAAGGTCAAGGTGCGGGGCGCCTGCACCGAGGGTCTTCCCTCTGCACCTGGCCCGGCAGCCCGCCCTCCAGCGCAGTGAGGCTCCAACAAGCCTTTTGGGGTCTCACCTGGGGGGACCCCCTGGGGTCCTCTGTACCCCACCCGGGGCTACACCTGGGGGACGTCCAGGGCCAAAGCCACCCGGGGGAGCTTTGTGGGGCTGCTCTGCGTTGGGGCTGGGCAGGGGAGGGGTCTCCCCGAGAAGACCAGACCAGGCTTCCTGTCCTGGAGCCTCTGGTCCAGGGCGCAGCTCCACCTCCCCAGGTGCCTGCAGCTTCTCCTGCGGGCCCCATGGGTCCTGCCCCCCTGGGCTCAGTCAGCCGGGACCTTTCCCCAGACCACATGGCCACTTGTTGCAGGGACCCCAATAGTTACATTGGTCCTAGGGCACCGGCCCTTCCTTCCAGTGGTAGGTCAGGGGGAGGGCAGGAAGACGAAAGCTGGGTTCCCAGCACAAGTACGGGGTGTGGACCCAGGGGCAGAGGTCCCGGGGCCTGCCTAACCTTCAGGGGAGACCAGGCGCCCAGCTGCCCGAGGCTCAGGGGACAAGGCTGCCCCCACATCCAGGTGTAAGGACCACGGCGAGGAAGGCTCAGGGCTGAAGGGTTCTCACACCAACGAACAGCCAGTGCTGTGGCTGAAGATGGGATGGAAGCAGTTTGTGTTTGTCAGGCAGGGGTGCCAGGGACCTGGCAGCCAGGGCAGGTCTGGGTGCTGCAGGGCTGGACCACCCTTGCGTTGAGGGCTAGACAGGAGGCCTGTGTCCCAGTTGTGACTCAAGGACATGGGGCAGAGGACACACGCGTGCAGACCGCTCAGTTTCCTATGAAAAGGGACCCTGCCATTCGCAGCTCGGGCTACATCAGCTCTACCCGTCCTCAGCCTTCCCAGCAAAGGCTCAGGGGCCTGGCGGACCCCAGGGTAGGAGCTGGGGCCAGCGATGCGCACTGTATGCAGGACCCCAGGCCCGGGGCACTCATGGGTCCAGAGGACAGGCTATGCCCAGCCCAGCCCTGACCAGCCTGAGGGGCCAGCGCCTCACTGTCAGGGGTGCCCACCGGTCCCTCCGCAAGGCTCTTGGCCCACCCCGTGTCCAGATCCCAGCTGTCTCTGCTTGAGCACGCGTCCCTGTCACCTCCACCTGGTGGTGGCTTCCGTGGGGCGACACAGTGGTGGCCATTTCCCAACCCTCAGCGCGTGGTTCACGCTCTTTCCGGCCTGAGTCTAGCCCGAGGCGGCTCATACAGCGTGTCTGCACGGGACTTACTCAGACAGGCAGATTTCCCCCCAAATTTGTCTCAACCTGTTCAACTTGCTTCTTGTCACTCTGCACCTACGTGTTTGCACAGCCGAGGAGGCTGCCTGTTTCTCCTGCTGACCACCTGGAAGACAGCCGGAAGCCAGGCCGAGAAACACATGCAGGTGAGGATGGGGAGAGAACAGTCACTGTTGTCACATGACCGGTCAACACAGACCCACAACTGCCCAGGGCCCAGGGCCCAGCATCACTGGTGGGCTGCAGGCTTCCTTCCTGACAGTGGCAGTGGGGCCCCTTTCACGCTGACCACTGTGTCAGACAGTCAGAGCCGGTGGGAACAGAAGAGCTCACACCTCAGGCTCACACCCTTTCTCTTTGAGAAGCTGAAAGTTTCTTTCTTTTTTTTTTAAAGATTTTATTTATTACAGAGAGGGGTAGGGAGAGAGACATCCATGTGTGGTTGCCTTTCACCTGCCTCCAGCTAGATCCGTGGCTGGAGACCTGGCCTGCAACCCCCTTATGTGCCCTGGCTGGGAATTGAACCAGCGACCTTTGGGTTCTGTGCTACCAGCCAGGGCCTGAAAGTTTCTTTT
>PVIW01010600.1:5283-43276 GCA_004026585.1 Noctilio leporinus
GTGTGTGTGTGTGTGTGTGTGTGTGTCCATAGGCTTCTTTTTACTGTTTCCATTGTATCCAAGAAGTTTATTTTATTTTATTTTACTGTTGTATTACATTCATACCATTCCCTACCCCCATAATCCCCCTTTCCCTCCACATCCCCCTTTATAGTCAATCTTATTTATTGTCCATGTCCAAGGGTCAGTTTAGTCAGTTTCTTGACTAAATTGTTCCCCTTTTTTGCCCCTTCCCTCTCCCCATGGTGCACTGAAGGTCTGTTCCTTGTAGTCTTGTCTCTGGTTCTATTTTGTTCACTAATGTCCTGTAATGGGTTAGATAATATGGTATTTGTCTTTCACTGAATGCTTTATTTCACTAAGCATAATACTCTCCAGTTCCACCCATGTCACAAAAGATGTGAGCTTCTTCTTTCTGCTATGTAGTATTCCATTATGTAAATGCAACACAGTTTTTTGATCTATTCACCCACTGATAGGAACTTCGGCTGTTTCCAGCACTTGGCTATCATAAATAGCACTGCTATTTACAAGGGTACACAGGTTCTTCTGAATTGGTGTTTCAGGGTTCTTTAGGTATAATCTTAGTTGTGTAATTTCTGGGTCAAAGAGCAGTTCCATTTTTCACTTTTTGAGAAAATTCCATAATGTTTTCCACAGTGGCTGCACTAGTCTGCATTCCCACCAACAGTCACCAGGGTACCCTTTTCTCCACATCCTCATCAAAACTTGTTGTTTGTTGATTTGTTGATGATTGCCATTCTGACAGGTGTGAGGTGGTATCTTATTGTGGTTTTAATTTGCATCTCTCTGATGGCTAGTGAGGTTGAGCATTCTTTCATAAGCCTTTGGGCCCTTTGTATGTCTGTTCAAGTCCTTTATCCATTTTTTAATTGGGCTGTCTGTCTCCCTGGTGTTAAGTTGCATAAGTACTTTATATATTTTTTGGATATCAAACCTTTATCTGAGGTATTATTGGCAAATATGTTTTCCCATACAGTTGTTTCCCTTTTAATTTTGCTGGAGTTTTCTTTAGCTGAACAGAAACTTATAGTCTCACTTGTTTGTTCCTTTATTTCCTTTGCCTTTGGAGAAGTATCAGTGAAAGCATTTCTGCATAGAATATCTAAAATTTTACTACCTATGTTTTCCTTCTAGAACTTTTATGTGTCATGGCATATGTTTAAGCCCTTTATCTATCATGAGATTATTCTAGTGCATGGTGTAAGTTGGTGGTCTAGTTTTATTTTTTTGTATGTACCTGTCCAGTTCTGCTAACACCACTTGTTGAAGAGGTTATTTTCATTCCATTTCATGTTCCTTCCCCCTTTATCGAATATTAATTCACCATGGGTTTATTTCTGGGCTCTCTATTCTGTTCCTGATCTATATGTCTGCTCTTATGCCAGTACCAGATTGTTTTGATTAGAGTAGACTTGTAGTATAGTTTGATTTCCTGTATTGTGATTCCTCCTAACTTGTTTTCCTTTTCTCAAGATTGCTGTGGCTATTCGGGGTTGTTTGTGGCTCCATATAAATTTTCGAAGTACATTTTTCTATATCTGAAATATGTCATTGATATTTGAATTAGAATTACTTGAATCTATAGATTGCTTTGGATACAATGGACATTTTAATGATATTTGTTCTTCCCATCCACAAACACAATATATGCTTCCATTTAGCTGTATCTTTTTAAAATTTCTTTCTTCAATGCTCTGAGTACAAGTCTTTTACCTCCTTGGTTAGGTTTATTCCTAAGTACTTTATTTTTCTTGTTGCTACTGTAAATGGTATTTATTTTCTAGGTTCTATCTTTGATGTTTCATTATTGGTATACAAAAATGCTTTTGATTTCTGAATATTGACTTTATATCTAGCTACTCTGATAAATTTGCTTCTTTGGTGGAGTAGGGTTTGGTGAAGTCTATCGAATTTCGTATGTACACTATCATGTCATCTGCAAGTAATGACAGTTTGACTTCCTCCTTTCTAATTTGGATACATTTGATTCCTTTCTCTTCTCTGATAGCTATGGCTAGAACTTCCAAAATGATGTTGAACAGAAGTGGAGAAAGTGGACAGCCTTGTCTTGTTCCTGATCTTAGGGGGAAAGCTTTTAGTTTTTGCCCATTGAATATGATGTTGGCTTCAGGTTTCTCATAGATGGCCTTTATTATGTTAAGATATGCTCCTTCTATTCCCATTTTGCTGAGTGTTTCTATCATAAATGATTGCTATACTTTATCAATGCTTTTTCAGCACCCATTGATATAATCATATGGTTTTTGTCTTTCATTTTGTTTATGTGGTATATTACAGTTATTGATTTGGGAATGTGGTACCATCCTTTCATCCCTGGGATGAAACCCACCTGATCATGGTGTATGATCTTTGTAATGTATTGCTGCATCTAGATGGCCAATATTTTTTTGAGAATCTTAGCATCTATGTTCATCAGATATATTGGCCTATAGTTTTCTTTCTTCCTTGTATCTTGACCTGATTTTGTGATTAGAATAATATTGGCATCATAGAAAGGGTTTTGGAGTATTCCCTCTTCCTGTATTTTTTGTATAGATTGAGAAGAATAGGAGTTAGTTCTTCTTTAAATGTTTGGTAGAATTCACCTGTGTATTCATCTGGTCCGAGGCTCTTGTGCTTTGGGAGATTTTGGATTACTTCTTCAATTTCACTAGTTGTTATTGGTTTATTCAGGCTTTCTGCTTCTTCTGGATTCAGTTTTGAGAGATTATACATTTCCAGAAATGTGTCCATTTCACTCAGGTTTTCCTATTTCTTGTCATATACTTGTTTATAATAACTTTTTACAATCTTTTGTATTTCTGAAGTATCAGTTGTGATTTCTCCTGTCATTTCAGATTCTGTGTATTTGTGTCCTCTCTCTCTTTTTCTTAATGAGTCTGGTTGAAGGCTTGTCAATTTTGTTTACTTTTTTCAAAGAACCAGCTCCTGGACTTGTTTTCCAATCATAGTTTGAGTCTATAAGTTATTTAGTTCTGGTCTGATCTTGATGATTTCCATCCTACTTGCTCTGGGCTTTGTTTGTTATTGCTCCTCTAGTTCTTGCAGCTTTATGGTTAGGTTGTTTGTGCAAGCTTTTTCGATTCTTTTTAGGTAAGCCCGCATTACTATGCATATCCATCTGAGGACTGCCTTTGTTGTGTCCCATAGGCTTTGGACTATAGTGTATTCATTGTCATTTGTTTCCAGGAACTTTTTAATTTCATCTTTGATCTCATTGTTAACCCATTCATTATTTAAAAGTGTGTTATTCAGTCTCCATGACCTAGAGTGTTTTTTATTTTTTCCCTTGAAGTTGGTTTCTAGTTTCAAGCCATTGTGACCTGAGAAGATGCTAGATGCTTGGTATGATTTCAATTTTCTTGTATTTGTGGAGGTTTGTGGTATGTCTTATAGAATGTTCCATGTGCATTTGAAAAGGATGTTTGTTTTGCTTCTTTGGGGTGTAAAGTTCTTTATATATCATGGAAGTTCAATTCATCTAGAGTGTTTTTCAATGCCACAATATCCTTGATGTTTTTCTGTTTGAAATATCTGTCCATTGTTGTTAGTGGGGTATTAAAATTCCCCACTATTAGTGTGTTGCTGTCCATATCCTTCTTCAAGTCCTCCAAGATTTTTCTTACATATTCATATTTGGGAGCTCCTATGTTGAGTGCATATCTGTTTACTAGGGTCATATCTTCTTGATGGATTGTTTCCTTAAGTATTATGAAATGTCCTTCTTTATCTGTTTTTCTTTTTTGGCCTTCATTGTAAAATCTATTTTGTCTGAAATATATAGCTACCCCAGCCTTTTTTTCATGTCCATTTGCTTGATATATATTTTTCTATCCCTTCACTTTCAATCTTTGTCAATCTTTTGTTCTGAGTTGGGTCTCTGGTAAACAGCATATATGTGGGTCATATTTTCTTATCCATTCAGCTACCCTATATCTTTTGATTAAAACATTTAATCCATTTACCTTAATGTTGTTATTGATAGATACTTATTCATTGCCATTTTTCCCCTTTGTACCTGTGTTCGCCTCTCTGTTTCTTCCTCTTTTTAAAGCAGACCCTTTATCATTTCTTGGTTTGGTGGAGATGTATTCTTTTAGTCTTCTTTTTTCTGGGAATCTCCTTTTTTCTTTTTCTATTTTGAATGAGAGCCTTGCTGGGTAGAGTGTTCTTGATTGCAGGCTTTCATTTTTTATTACTTGGAATATTTTTTGCCATTTCTTTGTAGCTTGTATTATTTCTGTTGAGTAATATTTAATAACTTTATTGGAGCCCCCTTATATGTTATTTGCTGTTTCTTGATTTTAGGATTCTCTTCTTGTTTTTGACTTTTGCTCTTTTAATTTTAATGTGTCTTGGAATAGGTCTGTGGGATTTATTCTCATTGGGACCCTCCCTCTGTGCTTTCTGAACTTGAGTAACATTTTCAGTCATCAAGTTAGGGGAGTTTTCTATTATTAATTTTTCAAACAGGTTTTCTATGCCTTGCTTCTCTTCTCCTTCTGATATCTCTGATATGAATATTATTGTATTTCATGTTGTCCTGCAACTCTCTTAAAATCTCTTCATATTTTTTCAGTCATTTTTTCATTTTGTTGCATTGTCTTGTAATATTTTTATATCTCTTTGCATAATACTTCATAGGAATTACAGTGTTTCCTTGTTTCAAGTGTTATAAATATGAGAAACTGAACCTTACATTGATTTCAATGAGAAATCCAAGCTGATTCTTACATTCTACACCAGATTTCATTATTTGACTTGAGAATCTTCATACATATCACAGTAACTCTTACTTTGTTTCTTAGCACTGTGTCTGCTTCCTTTTACACTAGATACTCCAGTGTTTCTTATAGCACTTTCTGACACATGCCCAAATTATAGCAGAAACAGCACAGTTCTAACTAGAAGAATCACTGGAGAAATGGAATTGGTAGATTTCTATAGAACTTTACTGTTTCTTCAGTGATCATGTTCTCTTTTCAGAAGAGTTCATAGGAATTACAGTGTTTCCTTGTTTCATTTGTTACAAATATGAGAAACTAAACCTTAAATTGATTTCAATGAGAAATTCAAGCTGATTCTTACACTCTACACCAGAATACTCCAGCTCACTAATCTGATACTCTGCTTCCTCTAGCCTGCTATTGAATCCTTCTACTATATTAATCAATTCAGAAATTGTGGGGAGGGGGACAGAGGGGAGCAAAAAGGGGATGGATATAATACAACAACAATAAAATTAAGAAAAAAAGAAATTGTATTCTCCATTTCCTCCTGGCTCTTACTGATAATTTCTATGTCCTTTTTAATGCTGGTATAATTTTCAGTAAGTTCCTTGTAGCTTCCCTGGAGTTCTTCATACTTCCCCTGGAGTTGTTTGTAATTGTCCTTGAGCTGGCTGAGTTCATTAAGCTTCTCTCTCATCATTGTTTTGAATTCCATATCTGAGAGTTTGCTTGCCTCTGTTTCATTTAGTTATCTTTCTGGGTGTCCCTCTTTTCCTTTCGGTAATGGACTATTTTTTTTTTTTTTTTCATCCTATTCTCTTCTTGTTTGCTTTGGTTTATAGATTGGCTTTCATGAGTTCCTGTCTTTGTGATGTGACCCTCTGTGGCATAGAGGTGCATTATCTTTACTTTCTGGATTCACCTCTGGTAAGGTCAGATCATTCCTTAGTCTGGGCCTAGTCAGTCTATTAGAGCCAACCAGAGACCCAATGTTTCTGTCTGTGCCCTTCAGTTTTTAATTCAATTGTTCTTTTCTCATCTATAAGGTGTCCGTACCACTGGGCAGAACTGATTAGCTCTATCATAAACCAATGAACCTGTGATTAGTGGTCGCCTTAGTAACCACTGGGCAGGGCTAGTTAATTAAGGTATCATCCAATCAGATTGTGATCAGCTTCTTGTCTTGGGCAATGCTAGGCTGGACAGACTGATTCATTTAATCCTATCAATCTGTGATCCAATGCCAGGCTCAGCTGCAGCTTGGTGGCACAGTTGTAAATAAGTGAATCTGTGATCAGCTTCCAGGCTCAGTCACCACTGGGCTAAACAGAAAGGTTCAATTATAATTCAGTGAATCTGTGACCAGCCTTCAGGCTCAGCTACACCTTGGTGGGACAATTCAGTTGCAAGTCAATGAGTCTGTGATCAGCCACCAGGCTCACACACCACTGGGTGGGACTGACGGACTAACCCAGCTGTAAATCAGTGAGTTTGTATTCAGCCTCCAGGACCAGGTGCCACTGGGTGAGATGAGCCAGCTCAGTTGCAAACCAATGAATCCACAATCAGCCACCAGGACCACATGCCACTGGGCAGGACTGACTGACCCAGCTGTAAGTCAGTGAGTTTGTAATCAACCACCAGGATCAGGCACTGCAAGCTGAGAAATACCATTTCAGGTGCAAATGATCGTATCAGTGCTCAGCTGCCAGGCTCAGATATGGCAAGGCAGGAGGGATTTATTCAGATGTAAGTCAATGAATTGTGATCAGGCACCAGGCTCAGGCACCACTGGGCAGGGAAACTTGCTTCCAGTGGGCAGAGCTATGAGGACCCCTCACATGGAAGCCTCTTGGTGCAGCATCATAGTCCACCTGAGGTGTGGGTGATGAGTCAGCACTGGGGTCCCCACCATTGCTTCCCCACTTCTCTCCTCCAAGCCACTGCTGCAAACTCTTCCCAAGAGTCTCCAGTCCACTCTGCCTTCCCTCCACTGGAGCCCAGGGTAAGTGGGTGCCAATATATTTTCATTGTGGTCACCTTGGTAGCTCTATGTCTCCAGTGCTCTCTTAGGCTAGTAAACCCTGAGGCTTTCTGCCCTCCTCAGATGTATGCTGTTTTACTCTCTGCTATGTTACTGTAGACTGGGGAACCCAGCTGTGGGACCAGAACCCACCCTTCTCAGGTTGAACCCCCAACTCCATTCCTTCAGCTACTCCCTCTGGTAGGAGCCCAGCCAGCTCTCTTCTGTATCCCAGAGGTTTTGATATGTTATATTGTCATTCTCATTTGTTTCCACATATCTTTTAATATCACCTTTTTATTTCTTCTTGGACCCAGTCATTGTTTAGTAACATGTTATTTAATCTCCACATTTGTTTAGTTTCATTTTTGCAATTGATTTCTAAATTTAAAGCACCTGGCTGGAGATTTGGCTTGCAAGTTGATTGTGGTCAGAAAATATGCTTGGTATAATTTTAATCTTCTTGAATTTGTTGAGGCTAGTTTTATTGCCCACATATGGTCTATCCTTGAAAATTTTCCATGTGCACTGGAGAAAAATGTATAATCTGATGTTCTTGAAAAAAGGCTCTGTGAATGTCAGTTATGTCCATTTGGTCTAAGGTATAACTTAAGGCCAATATTTCTGTATTGAGTTTCTATTTGGATGCTATATGTAGAACTATCAATGGAGTCTTAAGGTTCTGAACTATGGTTGTAAATATATACACACACATACATATGTACGTATATACATATATACGTTTTTTTTTTTTCATTTTCAAGAAATACTTATCTTGTGCAGTGGTGAAAATGGCCTGCTTTATATGTATGTATCCACTGACTGCAATTTTTAAAATACTGTAATTATAATATCAGAATGGAATTTGAATAGGTGGTGTCAGTGTTCTTTCTTCATATGGAAAAAGTCCTTTGAAAATTATTTGAAGCTAGGACAACAATTCCACAGCTAAATTCATAGGATCATTGTAGAGTCATCTTCATGATTCAGGTAACACATGGGAAGTTTCAATTCAACATGTTAGAGAAGACATTCCAGCATGCATGATCTCATCAACCAGGAAAATGTTGGTAGAAATCACAGTGCAGGAGAGAAGAAGCTGTTTCTTTACACAATAGTTATCCCTGCTTCTGCTACTACCATCGAATCACCTGTGTTCAAGCCACACCCACGAGTTGATATGATGCTGAACGTTCTGCTTGAACTTTAACTAGTGTTTCCTGAAAATTAAAACCAGAGTTCTGAGCAAGAACCTTGGGAATAATGAGCAATGCGTCAGCAAAAGCTTCAACTCCAAGTTGGGCCCTGCCCTTGACACTGGGCTTATATTTAATCAGGGCTTCTACCATTGCCACTTCCACTGCACCAGCACCTGGAACTATATAGCCATCATCAATAGCATTTTTAACAACCCTCAAGTCTTCTCTTATTGCATCTTTGATTTGAGTGAGTGTGTGCTTATTTGGTCCTTTGATCAATAACGTGACAGAATGAGAATTGTTACATTTCTCAATAAAGGCGAATTTCTCTTCTCCCAAAGTATACTCATAGTCAAGTCCTACATGTCCCAAACAATCAGGATTCAGGTCATCAAAAGAATTTAAAGCTATACCACCACAAGCAACAGTCAGACTTTCCATATTTTTCTTTTTAGCTATGCTCAGAGCTACTATACCTTCTTTTGCAAGAGCAATTAAGAAAAATTGGTCAATTGCCTTTTGATTAATAACAAATCTTTTATCTGAGTCACCACAGACTTCTTTTTTAGTTCTATTATCTTAAACTCTATTTTCAATGTATTTTCTTTCAGCTTTCACTAGTTTCTCTCTCTCTCTTCTGCACTGTTATTAAAAAAAAAAAAGCCAGAATTTGAATTCTGTTTTTTTCATATTCTAAATTCTAATGACACATTGGGTGCATATGTAGTGTCCCCTTTATCATTATTAAATGTCTATCTTTATTTCTTGTTACCTTTGTTATCTTAAAATATATTTTGTCAGAAAATGAAATGGCTATACTTGCTTTTCTATATAGATGTTATTTAGCTTGGAGATCATTTCTTACCCTTTATCTTTAAGTCTTAACTGTCTTTGCATGGCAGCTTGCATGTGTCTCTGGAAGATAGCATATGGTTGGGTTTTGTTTTATGATTCAATCTGCTACTCTATGCTTCTTCATTGGTGAATGCAGTCCATTTATATTTAGAGTGATTATTGATGTATGAGGATTTCCAATAGCTATTTTATCTTTTGTTTTCTAGTAGCTACATGGCTCCATTGGTTCTTTTTTTTATTTTTAAGATTTTTTTATTCATTATTTTTAGAGAGAATGGCAAGGAGGGAGGAAGAAAGGGAGAGAAACATCAATGTATGGTTGCTTCTCATCTGCCTCCAGCTATGGACCTAGCTGGAGATCTGGCTTACAACTTGATTATTGGGAATTGACTGGGGATCAAACCATCAACCTTTGGGTTTGAAGGCCAGTGCCTATCCACTGAACTACCAGCCAGGGCTTCCATTGGTGTTTGTTTGTATTTATGTCTGTTATTTTTGTCCCAGCTAGGGACCGAACCTGCAACTTAGATATGTTCCCTGACTGGAAATCAAATCCGTAACCTTTCTGGTGTAACGAACAAGTTCCAACCAACTCAACCACCTGGACAAGGCTCATTTTTTATTATTCCCAGACCTCACTCTCCTTCCATCTGGGTAATTTCTAGATTTCAGTCTCTGATATTACTAATTCTTTTTACCATCTGGTCTTCCCTTCTTTCTACACTTGTTAATTCATTCTTGATCTTGATTGAGTTCTTCACCTCAAGAATTTCTTTTTGGTTTATTTTTAAAGTATCAATCTTTTTGGTATAAAGTACTCATTTTGTTTAATAATTGGTGTTCTGAGTGCATTAAATTGCCTATCTGTATTTCTCCTACCTTGTTGGATATTTTTAGAATTAAACTCTTAAATTCTCTGTTATTTATATCACGTATTTTCATATGCTTAATTTTGCATTCTGGAGATTTTTCATTTTCTTTCTGAGTTGTCTTGCTACTTTGGTTACTCATGGTATTTATTTATTTATTTATTTATTTATTTATTTAAGATTTTACTTTATTAGAGAGAGGGGAAGGTAGAGTGGCAAACAGGGAGAGAGACATCAATGTATGTTTGCCTTTCACTTACCTCCAGCTATGGACCTGGTTGGAGACCTGGCTTGCAACCTTGTTATGTGCCCTGGCTGGGAAATCAAACCAGCAATGTTTGGATTCAAAAGCCAGTGCCTTATCCACAGTGCCATCAGCCAGGGCCTGCTACTTTGATTACTCATGGTATTTAATGAGTTCCTTCTCTGTCTAGGCATCTATGTATGAGTGGCGATTCTCTAGCAGAGTAACACAAAGAAGTCTTTCTCCTATTTTCCAGTAGGTGGCACTGAATCACAAGTTTTTTAGCTCTGCTAAATCCTAATGCTGATTTCTGCAACATTTCTGACTGTCCTCAGTATAGCTGGAATGCATGGAAGTTGGGGTGGACTGGGGGAACTTGCCAGTTTCTTTGTTTTTCCCTCCTGGAAATGGCAACCTATGATCTCTATGAGGTACCCCCTGAAACCCAACTCCAGGATTGGTCACAGAGTACACCCTTTGCTCAGGCAAAACCATGATTCTGTAGTACCAGATCTCAAGTTTGCAGAAAATGTGCTCTGCAACCCAACACTAAGAGAAAAGGGGGGTGAGATATGGGACTCTTCAGGGTAGTGAGGCTCTGTGGCTTTGTATCTGTCTGGAATGACAACTGCCAGACAACCACAGAAGCACTCCCATGCTATGTCCCTGCCAAGGTCTCTGGACTCAGCTGAAGTTCACACTGCTCACTGCAGGAATGTCCACTGACTCTCTGCTGCTCTTGGCTAAAGGGAGCACCAACAACAATCTGATTATGCCCCTTTCCAGGTTGAGCCCTGCTGTGAGCTCCCAGCTGCAGGGCTGTGCCTGTGACTCACATGAGTCCTCCTCCCTTCTCACCTCCCCCATTTGTTCTTACTTGCCCACTTTTAGATGTTTTAATGTATGGGTCTCTCAGGTGTGCTTGTATGTGAATCAGGGAATCCTTTGATGAATTATAGCTGTTCAAATTGTTGAAGCCAAAGGGAGATACCAAGGAGATCATGAGAGATCTCCTTGTACAGCCACTCTTCTGATGTCACTACAAATTCCCTTTCTAAAATTTAAATGACTTAAAAGTTGTTTTAACAGGAGTCATAACACTATGGAATTAAGAATTCATGGACAGCATCTAAGGGCCTTTCTTAGCCTCATTCATAAAAGGATGTGTAGGCTGTGAAAGAAATGTGAGAGAGAAAAAGTGATTTTTATATGGAGATTCCTTTACATTTCCAATGTGTAGTTATATTCTGCCTGTTCAGAATAGTGCTTGTTAGGTTCTGGAGCCTCTTTTAGTTGTGGACCAGTAGATTCTGATGGTGGGCAGGCCTCTGGTCTGGTATAAACATAGACTTAGATGGAACTTTCAGAAGATTTGGCATGTTTTATTACAAGCCACAGCAGGCTAATGGCTAAAAGGCTGGGTGGCTCATGAGGATATTGGCTCACGATGATGTCAGCATTCCACACATAGTTTGTCCACCTTGTACAATAGCAGTACACACTAGTTTATAGCAGGGGCATCTTTTATACACTTTCGAACAAAGGAGGCACAATATACAGTAGAACAAAGAGGATGTATACCCAAAGGCAACACTTACCTACTCAAGGCTGCTATGGGGGCTACTCCTGGGCTCATTGTTTCAAGGCTCTGGGATAAGATTAGTTTCAAGGCTAGCTAGTTGTCAGACTCTAGCAGAAGGGTCAGCCATATACAAAGAGGAATGGGGAACCAGTGCCCCCCATCCTGACAGGGCTTTAAGTAATTTTTTCCAGACATTGTATAAGACTATTAAAGAGCATTTAGTATGTCAATTCTGGCTACCCCAAACTCAGCTAATTTTGGAGAAATTACCAATTTCTTACATTTTACTGCACTCAGAATACCTTCACTATGTGCAGCCCATTCCTTAATAAAAGAGAAACATACTATGGGATAAATGCCCAGGCTGTCTCTTTTTGTTATACATATTCTGCTATTCTCCATTCTAAGGCCCAAGCACTTTTTCTTGTCTCCATATGCATTGAAACAAACTGAATTTCAAAAGATGTTTTTCTAAAACCTCACTCTTATTTCTCATATATGTAAATACATTTCCCTGTGACTTTTTAGAATTGCAGTTTAACTCATGTTTGTCTTCATTCACTAAATCCTTGTTACTCTATTTTAGCCCAGATTCAGAGTCTTCAAGCTATAACTGCCAAGTCCTTTGGTATTGGGCACTAGAACACTCTATTTAAACACAAGTTTTATTTCCAAATTTTAATGGGATCTATTCTAGCTTTAATTGGTTCAAAGATGAAATATTTATAAAGGAATATACCCATATTTGGCACAATCAAAAATATTTTTTTTAAAAACTCTCATATTGGAGACCCATGAAAGATTCATTAGTTAAAGTAAATAGGAAAAAGCAGTTACAAGGTTACATTGCATTATTTCACTTATATTTTTCTTTCATTTCTATTTATATTTGGAAAGTTTGTTAGTAAGACAAACTTTGAAGGGGTTATAAGGGTTATAAGGCAAATATAGACAGGAAAACATTGCTTGAAAGGTAATCTCTTCTTTCCACCTACTTAAGATGCATAAATTAACTTTAAGAACTTTTATTTCTATTTGGCAACCCCACTCTACTTTAAAAATATAGTCCCAGTTAGAGAGATAGTTACTTTCTGGTTTGGGAAGAAGAGAAAGTATTAGATTTTATAAAATTCATGTTCACCTAAAGGTTGTTCTACCTTTTATATTTTTAATTGTAAAAACAATTAAGCACATCAGAAAGTACAGAAAGTACTAAAAAACAGATTTACCTGTCTCCTAGGCACATAAAGACTATATTATTTGCTTTAGTTTTTAAACTAAATAAATCATTGCAGATGCAGCTGAAATTACAATTGAAAATGACTCAAGTTCAATTTTTCTCTATTTCCCCAAGAGAAGCTGTTAACACTGCTTAAACATTTTTAAAGTATTTTTACTACTTATTATATATCTATAAGCATATTTTATTATAATAGGTTTATCAAATTGATGTGAATGGTATCATGCAATATACATTGCATTGCAACTTACTTTCATTCTTAATGAAGCTTTCAAATTCTATGCATATTACTATATAGTAACCTCATTTATTTTTAACTACATCATTTAAGTCTACCATTGTATAAATACACCATAATCTGTCCTTTTACCAAATGGTAGTTATTAAACTTGTTTTCAGTTGTTCATTTATGTTTAATTGCAATTATGATATATTAAAACTTATTTCAGAATCTTCTTTACATTATGTTTATTAACAGCAGCTATAATTTTAGTCCCATCTTGCTTTTAAACTTTCAAATATGTTGTTTTAAATTTAAAGTCATACTCATTTATTTTTAATACTATAATTATTTGGTTCCTTTATGTAAACTTTTCTCTTTTTTTCTTTAATATATTTTATTTATTTTGCTATTACAATCGTCCCAACTTTTTCCCCCCTTTACCCCCTTTCACCCAGTACCCCATTTCTTCTGGCAATGCTCCCACTTAGTTCATGTCCATGTGTCATGCATATAAGTTCTCCATTTCCTTTATTTTTCTTAACATGCCCCTGTCTATTCTGTAACCACCAATGTGTACTTTTTGTTTTCCTTTCACACCCAGACAATTCCCCATGTAATTACTGAAGCATTGTTTTTCTATTTTAATACTTATTTTACTCTGGAATGCTATTTCTGTGAATTTTATTACAGAATTTGGTGTATTGCAGAGAACACTTTTATGAAACTTGTCCTAGAGACAGTGCCAAACCCATAGCAAAATGAATTTGGTTTTTGAGTCAGATCCTCCCCCCTCCAATAATACAACTCAACTTTATTTTAAGCTACTGGAACTACAACTTATTCTTTTTGGAGTTTTCCATCTTGAATAGATTGATTATTTTGGGGGGCAGGGGCTGTGTACAGGCCTTACTTCTTTCAATATCCTATTTTTCCTCTACATGTGGTTTACAAGTTGAAGCCTTCAGAAATAATGGCACTTGCAGGGCTCAGCTGGTCCCCAGAGTAGAAATTATTATATCTACTAAATTGAAGTAAAAAATAAAAATCTAGGATTTAAATAATTTTGTAGAATGGTATTCTAGCTATTTTTTGAACTTGTGGTTGACTTTCTATGTGGTCCTAAACTAACCCCTGAACTATTTAAGAGTCTTTTGAGGTAGAGATTAGGTATGTTCACATTTCAATAATCAAGTTTACTATAGCATTAATTCCTTTTCCCAAGCATCCCCAGTTTGGGGACCTTCATACCTGGAAATGTATATTTCCAAGATCTGTTTGAAAGGAATCTCATCTAATTTACATGCTAATATAAGAATATATATTGCCTATGGATATGAATCATATAGTTTGGTAGTTTGCAACTTCCATCCAAATTGGTCTTCATTCTCAGCATCTTTTCTAATCTAAAGATTGACTTATTTCACAACATACCCATGTCCAGTTGGTTGCTATTTAAAACATAACTTGCTAACAAATCTGTATATTACACATCCACAAATAAGTACATATTTTGTAACAATGAATAAGAAAGATAGCACTTAATTCTATGTAATATACATCCACATTTTCTTACTTTTTTCTTCTTCCTTAACTGCGTTTGATTTGATTTTTCTGAGTTATTGCAAGTAACATGATTTTCCCATATTGTGAAATACTTCCAATCTAAGAAAACTTAACCTGCAGTAATGCCGATACAAGTAATACACAAAATCAGAGTTTATTTAGTAAACTCTATTTATAACAAGATCATTTTAAAGTATTCATAAGTTAAAGTTGTTTCTTATCCATTCAGCTACCCTATGTCTTTTGATTGGTGCATTAAACTCATTTACCTTTAAGGTTATTATTGATAGGTACTTGTTCATTATTTTTCCCTTTGTACCTGCATTTCTGTCTGTCTCTCTGTTTCTTCATCTTCTTAAAGCAGACCCTTTAGTATCTCTTGCAATGCTGGTTTGGTGGAGGTGTATTTTTTTTAGCCTTCTTTTGTCTGGGAAACTTCTTATTTTACCTTCCATTTTGAATGAGGGCCTTGCTGGGTAGAATATTGGTTGCAGGCCTTTTCCATTGCTTGAAATATTTTTTGTCATTCCCTTCTGGCTTGTGTTTCTGTTTAGAAACCAGCCGATAACTTTATTGGAGCCTCGTTGTATGTGATTAGTTGTTTCTCTCTTGATGCTTTTAGGATTCTCTCCTTGTCTTTGAAATTTGCCATTTTCATGATGATGTGTCTTGGAGTGGGTCTGTTTGGATTCATCTTCATTGGGACCCTCTGTGCTTCCTGAGCTTTCATGATCTTGCCTCTCCTTAAGTTAGGGAAGTTATCTGTCATTCCTTTTTTAAACAGGTTTTCTATCCCCTGCTCCTCTTCTTCTCCTGGCATCCATATCATAACATCCCTGTGATACAGATGATCAGCCAGCTCTATGGAGACCTAAAGCATGTGAAGACCTTTGACAGAGGAATGGTCTGGAACACAGACCTGGTGGAGACTTTGGAGCTGCAGAACCTGATGCTCTGCACCCTTCAGACCATTTATGGAGCTGAGGCCAGGAAAGAGTCACGTGGCGCTCATGCCCGGGAAGATTACAAGGAGCAGGTTGATGAGTATGATTATTCCAAGCCCATCCAGGGGCAGCAAAAGAAGCCATTTGACCAGCACTGGAGGAAGCACACCCTTTCCTATGTTGATATCAAGACTGGGAAGGTATCACTGGAATACAGACCTGTAATCAACAAAACGTTAAATGAGTCTGACTGCACCACGCTTCCCCCAGCCATTCGCTCCTACTGACGAGACTGGAGTTGACCTGCTTTTGTAATTATGTACAATAGCCAACATGTTCAAAGTGTAACTGTATTAAAAATCTCTAGTGAATAAGGAGTGCCATCTCATTAGAGATGATGTACCCACCCAGTGGCCAGCAGGTTGCTAGTAATTAAAGCCAGAAGTGTTAAACTTACCTTGATCCATTGCTTCATTCTTGTGAAATAATAAAAGTTGGCAAGATTCTTAAATAAAACATCAATTACAAACTTGCAAAAAAGCTGTTGTCCTGCAGCTCTCTTAAAACCTCTTCATTCTTTTTCAGTCATTTTTCATTTTTGTTGCACTGCCTGGGAAATTCTTCTACGTTGACTTCCAGCTTGCTGATCTGATCCTCTGCTTCCTCTAGCCTGCTTTTGATTCCTTCTACTGTGTTCTTCAATTCAGAAATTGTATTCTTCATTTTCTCTTGGCTCTTATTGATGGTTTCTATGCCCTTTTTAATGTTGGTGTAGTTCTCAGTAAGTTCCTTGTAGCTTCCCGGGAGTTCTTTGTAGTCCCCCTGTAGATGTTAATAGTTTTCTTTGAACTCACTGAACTCAGTGAGCTTCTTTATCATCATTATTTTGAATTCCATGTCTTATAGTGTGCTTGCCTTTATTTCATTTTGCACTCTTCCTGGGGATTCCCCCTTTCCTTTTGCTGAGGGTTTATTTCTTTGTCTCCCCATTTTAGGTGACTCTTGTTTGTTTCTGCTTCTTGGATTGATCTGCTTTGACTTACTGTCTTAGTGGTGTGACCTTCTGTGATGTTGAAGTGTGCATTTATACTTCCTGGCTCCCAGTCTGGGCTTAGTCAGCCAGTTGGGAACTACCAGAGACCCACTGTCTTTGTCTCCTTTAGTTGTTAATCCAATCAGTCTTGATCAGTGATCAGTTTTAAACACCTCTGGACTGGGCAGACTAATTCAGTTGTTAATCCAATCAACTTGGGATCTGAGGTTTAGGCACTGCTGGGTAGAGTGGATTAATTCCTATGGGTGGGGCTGTGGCTTCCCCTCAGGCTACCACCCTTTGGAGAAGAGTGGTCTGCTGGCTGTATGGGTGATGGGTCTGCACTGGACTCACAGATTGCTCCCTCAATTCTTCCCCTAAAGCCACTGACCCAAACTTTCCCCAACCATCTCTTGTCCACTCTGCCCTTTCTCAGTTGGAGCCCCAGGTAAGTGGGTGCTACTCTATTTTCCTGTGTGGTTCCTTTAAGAACTTAGTCTCTCTATCAAGCCAGCTAAACCTGGCAGCTTTTTTGCTTTTCACAGCTGGCTGCTGTTTTACCCTCAGCTTTGTTGCTGTAGGCTGGGAAGCCCAGTTGGGGGTTTAGATCCTACCCTTCTCAGATGGAACACCCAGCTGCTGAAATGCTTCTCTGTTTCTTCAGCTGCTGCCCATGGGAGCCACACCTACCTACCTTCCTACCAGTCATATTGTGATGAAGTGGCCTCTTCTGTTCTGTCTGTGGTAACAAGGCTTGTCTCCAGTTGGTGTTCTGTTGGTTATTCTGAATGACTTCTCCCCAATTAAGTTGCAATTCCAGTTTGGTGTTGGGAGGAGATTGGTGTAGCTCCACTTACTCCTCTGCCATCTTGGTTCTCCCAAACTTTTCTTTTTTATACATAATGTCCTATCCTTACTTTATGGTTTCTTTCATTCCTTCATCTCTGCTCATTCTTTAAAATTTTTAAAGTCTTGTTTAGATGGTTCATTATTGAAAAATCTTGGTCTGTTTATACATCCATTTATTAACTTCATTGACTTTCTCAGTGTGACTTGTTTCCTCAATGATTTGGTACCATTAGGCATTTATTGAGAATTTTTTCCCTCATAAGAGATGACTTCATATGGAAGTTTCATGTTTATCTCCCTTGGGTCTTCAGCTTTCTTCTATAGTTCCACAATACATTAGCCTTTTAGTTCTGTGGCTCATTGTTCTGGCCAGTTTCTCTCAATGTTTGAAAAGTTGGGATTTTTGTTCCTTATCTTTGGGGTTGATTCTATATTAATGTTTCTTCTTGTATATTTCATTCAATATTTATATGTTTGAAAGCATTCTGGGGGAGTATCTTCCTCCTCTAAGTGGTTACTTGCAAATTCTTTCTCTGTGCTCTCTGAGCCCTACAACCAATCCCTGTGCCCACAGACCATTCCTTTGCTCATAAGTAAAATGAAGATTTTTCTATAGTAATAAGTGTAATTGTTAGAGATTTTTCTTGTCCATTTTATCTCTGTTTAAATATAATTTTCCTTATTTATATAATTTATTTTTCCTCTGTAAAATAAAATTTTTTCCTCTATTTCCATATTTCACTCTTAGAATAATTCATTGAAAGTTAAAACTAAGGTTTCTAGAAAAGGTATGTGGTTTCATTCATAATTTTAACATACATGAACATTTTCTTTAGAAGTATTGCTTTCAGCCCTGGCTGGTGGCTCAATGCCAGACTTTGAACCCACTGGTTCAATTCCCAGCCAGGGCACATAAACAGGTTGCAAGCCAGGCCTCCAGCCAGGTCCCTAGCTGGAGGCAGGTGAAAGGCAACCTTACATTGATGTTTCTCTCCCTTTCTTCCTCCTTCCCTGCCCTTCTCTCTAAAAATAATGAATAAAAAATCTTTTTAAAGAAGTATTGCTTTCTACCTTATTTAATCTCTATATTTTTGTTGTTCGTCTCCTCCTAGGACTGTGTTTTCCCAGGAATGCCAAAACAGCCTTTGTAAAAACCTTATAGAAATAGAAATCTTGTGATCAATTTTCAAGGAAAGAGTTGAAGTGAAATATGTAACAGGGAGATTACCTAAAACCTTTTACTTGAGAGTTATGAGACAGATATATAGTCCCAATTTGAGCTACCAGAATAAAAGAGTATAACCGTATTAACCCAGGTAGGTATTTTTTGATAAGTGTCAAAATAAGGCAAGACTAAAAATACACTGAAATATACTGCGCCCTCTCTCCATCCCCAACATCAAATAATTTTCAAGAAATTATTTCATTGCTTTCCAAGGGGTAGTAATATCAATTAATTACCAGGTTGGACTTAAGATCTCAAAAACAATAGGCTTAAAATCTAAACCTATTTTAATTAAAATACAATTTAATGTCTGTGCCCTGGTCTTTCACAATGCAGGGAGAGGAATTGTTGAAAGCAGTTTCTCTTGTCTGGAGGGCCTTACACCCACCCCTTTCAAATGCTGATGCTTTCACACACTCCTGAAAAATAAAAGAAAAATAAATAAATAAAATAAAAATTTAACCTTACAAGATAAATCAGCATCTATTATACATTTTTTCTGTAACTGAAAAAAAAATTCCATTTTTTTAAACTTCCTGAAAATTAACAACACAGAATTGGGAGACACCTCAATATTTGCAATGGCCTCACTGAGGAAATAAATTCAGAAACATCAATTAAGTAGTGGAGTCAACATTTAAGCCCAGTTTTAACAAATTCCAAACTCTGTACTTTCCACTTTACAGATTTTCCCACATTACAGATTTTTGTGGTCTGGCACACATTAATTAAAAGGCCTCTGTCCCAGAAGTCAAGAGATTTATGTTCAAGCCTATACACTCTCAGTTCTGTTCTTCCCATTTTGGATGTCTTAATTAGAAATAATAAAGAAGCCTCAATAGCTGTCACTGGGAAGCTGGCCTGACACAGACAGTAGCTTTCCCCTGTTGAACACAGCATATCATAGAGCACAAGCATCAGCCAAGGTCACTCTGCAATTTTGATGAGTGAGAAAAACACATCACTTTGTAATTATTTTTGATGCTAGACAAAAATAAGAACTATATGCAACCCACAGAAATATCCAAACATCACCTTCTCCTACCCAATGTTTTTTTATCAATTACATTTTTAATCCCATTCTGTTTCTTCTGTATCCAAGATACAGACAATTGATCCCCAATATAGAATTACCCCTATTTCCTGATAGTACCTATTCATAGCAAACTCCTCCCCCTTTGAACTTCCCCTCAAGTCACCTAACATAAAGGCAAACTCTAGAACAAATCTTATTATATCCTCTTATTTTGATGCTCACATTTGCCTATGGGATCAGTCCCTTTTGTTGCACCAGCAATAAACTTTTTGTGAGTTAAAATGTCTCTGGGGGTCTTTGACTGAAAAGCATCAGCATTAGCAAGTCACACAATTCTCCAAAATTTTACAGTCTACCTATCTACAAAAAGAGCACATTGGACTAATAGCAGTAGTCTAATACTAAGGTCCTTTCCAGTTCTGCCATTTTAAAAAATCTACTTTTACTTTTCTCTTCTGAGTTTATAGGATATTTATCACATTCCTGGGAAACTACAATAATGATCATTTCCCTAAAACAGATCTGATGGTCACTCCACAAGAAATGTTGACAGTTACCCAAGATGCTGCCCTACCTGCACCTAACTCTCCTAATATTAAAAGCCTTCAACACCTCACAGGTTTTCTTCCAATCTACATTTCCAGTCTCTTCTCCCTTTAATTGCTTGATATACCAAGTGCCTCTTGCAAATTGGACACCTTAATCTTCTTCACTTTTCTGCTGAGCATGAAGCCCTTTGGTCATGCTGCCTCCTCTGCCTGGGATACTGTTTCTCCATCTGAACCTGGCACAATAATACTCACCCGGTAGTACTGGGAGGGCCAAAAGTTAATTTGGATTTGTTCTGTAAGATAGCTCTATTAGTGCTTAGTTGCCTTTAACTTCATTTGAAACAATTCTGTTAGATTGTATTGTGACAGCTGTCAAATCAACATGAATCTTTTTAAAATACAAAATTGGTAAATTTTTATGTAGCCATTTTAATATTGAAGATGGAAAAATGTGCAACATTTTTGACATATGCTTTATTATTTCAAGAAAAGTAAAATGCACTCTGGCTGATGGCACAGTGGATAAGTTGGCCTGCGTACCCAAAGGTTGCTGGCTTGATTCCCAGCCAGGGCACATAACCAGATTGCAAGCCAGGTCTTCAGCCAGGTCCATGGCTGGAGGCAGGTGAAAGGCAACCACACACTGATGTATTCCTTCCTCTCTGTCTCTCTCTTTTCCCCTCTCCCTAAAGATAATAAATACAATCTTTAAAAATAAATAAAAAATAAAAATAAATTAAAAAAAGAAAAGTAAAACACAACTGAAATGCAAAAAAGGATTTCTGCAATTTATGAAGAATGTATCAAAAGTAGTTTGCAAAGCTTTTTCTCAAGATTTCTTGCTAGATGATACTGCATGGCCTGGTAAACCAATTAAAGTGATAGCAATCAAATCAAGACATTAACTGAAAACAATCAATGTTATACCACATGGAACATAGCTGATATACTCATCCAAATAAATAGTTATTTGTGAAGATGAAAAATGTTTTTTATTTTATTGAAAAGACTAAAAGGGCTTTTTTGTCCAACCCAGTAGCTTTTCAAGCCCTGAAATCCTGGCATTTTCCTTCCTGCTATTTAACTCTACTCCTATTTGTCCCTGAGATCTTTCTGAAAGTCAAATGTTATTCTACTAAAAATTTTTCAGTGGCTTTTCATCCCTATAGTATTAAGTGAAAATTCCATTCCAAACTGGTTAAAACCCATACTTAACCTGACCAGCTTCCACCTTCCCTGTCCCCATCCTTTCTATGCAGCTTATTATTTTAAACTCCTTGCAGTTTCCAAAGTGGGACATATTTTCTCACTACTCAGTAACCTTAAATGTGTGTACCTTCTTCCTAACACTCTCTGTCTTGCAATTGGTAGGTGAACTCTTCCTTCTAAGACCAGCTCAAAACAATCTCTCTCAAGATGCTGACCCTAAGCTTCCACCCTGGATAAATCAGTTACTACCCCAGTCCTGTTCCAATAACCCACACTTTATACATCTATTTCCCTCTGTCTAGTATTTTTAATAAGTTGTATGTTTGTTTTGCCTTCCTGATTGAATTGTGAGCCCTCTTAGGGCTCCTCAATACATAATAAAGCCAGCAAATACAATAGGTCATTGAAAGTACCATAAGAAAAAGAAAGATTAAATGCTACAGCATCCCTATGTAACCAAATTCAGGCCCAGATGCCTACCACTATGAAAGCCAATGTGCTGATGTAAAGGAAAGTGATTTATTTGAAAATGCTGTCCATCTGGAAAATGGCGATCTCATGGGTCAAAGCCTATCTCCACCTCTCAGTGAAAGTAGGTTTCATTAAGGAGGGAGAGGGGAATGAAACAAACAGATCAGGGGAGGGGGTTGAAAAATTCTCTACATGCAGACAAGCACAATACATTCTGATAAGGCAATTGATGCTCCATTGTGTTGTCCTGGTTCAGTTATCATGGATTCATGTCTTCTAGCTTCATGTTATCCTGGTTTCATGAATGAAGGTCAGCAAAACTCCTGAAACTGGTATGCTTGAAGATCACAGTCTGTATCTTTTGAAGTTAATTCCTAAGATTCTTATACAAACATGTTGTTCTTCTATAAGCTACATATTAGTCAGTCAACACTTGCAGAAACAATGTCAGAAGAATGGTGGGTTGAGTTATAATTTCCCACTGTTACAGTTTTCCACTGTTACACCTAGGGAAGAAGAGCAGTCTCCACAGAGAAGGATTCATCCATTTACTCATTCATTCATGTATCTGCTCATTGCCTAAGTATAGGCCCTGTAACTACCTATCTCTTTTTTTAAGATTTTATTTTTTATTTTTTGGAGAGAGAAGGGCAGGGAGGGAGGAAGAAAGGGAGAGAAACATCAGTATATGGTTGCCTTTCACCTGCCTCCAGCTGGGGACCTGGCTGGAGACCTGGCTTGCAACCTGTTAATGTACCCTGGCTGGGAATCAAACCAGTGACTTTTGGGTTCGTGGGTCAGTGTCTATCCACTGAGCCACAGCCAGAGCACTACCCATCTCTTAAACCCAAAACAGATTATTCCTCATAGGGTTTATACCAAGGACACCATCCAGGAGCTATTTTGTCATTCTTGCTTAAAATATGACTATTCTTATGCATTCTCCTGGCAGATTAGGGCTTATAGGCAACTTACAAATCTTGGATACCTCCTCATTTTTCCATAATCAAGGGTGTGCTCAAGCTAGGCATAGCCACTGCTATACTTCACTTTATTTATGTATTTATTTTTATTTCATTATTTTTAGAAAGTGGGGAAGGGAGAGAGGCAGAGAGGGAGAGAGACCTCAATGTATGGTTGTGTTTCACCTGCCTCGAGCCACATACCTGACTGGAGACCTGGTTTGCAACCTGGTTATGTGCCCTGGCTGGGGAATTGAACCTGCAACCCTTGGGTTTGCAGGCTGGCACCTTATCCACTGTGCTACCAGCCAGGGCTATACTTCGCTTTAGACACTTTTGGTGTTAAAAGCAGTTCTTGCCTACCTCCTACAGACAGACTGCAGGTTAGCAAACCTAACTTTGTGGCTCTGCCCTATCCTAGAGATAGAAGCTAGAACTCAGGTTAAGCTTACTGGAACTTGAGTCCAGACCTCTAACTGCCTATTTCTGCCAGGCCAATGGGCAAATTAAAGGCTTTGCAGTAATGTCCACTCTCCCCATTGACATGATAACATAACCTACACTGCATTCTGGTCTCTCCTTCAGGTCATTGATTCCAGAGCATCAGGCTGAGTAAAAAGATCTTTACAACTTTTTATTCAACATCCATTTCATTTTCTTAGAACCACAAAATGACTTCACATCCCTTACTTCCAGACATTACTATGGATGATAGTTATGGATGAGACACTTAATCCAAAACTGTGTATGCACACAAGTGCAAACACTTTGAAAAAAAAAAAAATAACATTCCCCCAAGTTTTCACAGGCAGCTTGCTGAAGATATTAACAACTGAGACATATGGGAGGCAGAACAGAACAAAGCAGTTGTGCTTCTGAGTCAGGTGACCTGGATTCAAGTCTTGGTCCTACCACTTTCTCATTGTGTGATATTGGGACAGTTGCTGAACTTCTCAGTTCCTAGTTTGCTCTCCTATAAAGTGAGATACTGTTAGTTTTTATGTATGAGATATTTTATAAGGAATAAGATCTTTAAGTACTTTAAAACACATTGTCTAATACATGTGTCAATAAATGTTTATTGTTGCTGCTGTTGCTGTATGCAAATTATATATATATATATTTATATTTATATTTATTTAATTGCCATGTCTTTTCATCTTAGAGGCAGATACATTGGGTTTAAAGCATGAAAAAAGTACCTGGGGTGGAGATCACTGTCTATCATATAGTGAATGGTCAACAAATGACTGCTCAATCATTGATTCATTCCAATTTCAGTTCTCAATTTTTCAGACTAATAAAGAGGGAGAGAGATGTTAGTAATAGGAAATATTTGATAATCCAAAAATAATATATAGTTGGCTTATGGAAGAATGGGGTCATATACCTTTCATAGAAGGACATGTCCAATGTTCATAAAACTCAAGTCAAAGTAATCTTTTTACTCAATCAACAAGTGGTCATTAGGACTAGGTCCCTCATCAGGCATTATGTTGACATAATGTCTGATGCAGAGGGGAATAACACTATTGATCTCTGCCCTCATGGAGCTTAAATTCTAGCCCTGGCCAGTTGTGGCACAGTTGGTTGGACTATTGTCCTGTAAGCTGAAAGGGTGCGAAATCAATCCCCAGCCTGGGCACATCTACTTGTGGGTTTGTTCTCCTCACTGGGGCACCTATGGGAGCAACCAATCAATGTCTCACATCAATGTTTCTCTTTTTCTCGCCCCTCCTGCCCCACCTCTATCTAAAAATAGTGAAAATGCCTTCAGGTGAGGATTGTTTTTTTGTTCTAATGGTGGCAAGTAGGGCTGCTTTATGGCTTTTATGGGCCCTAGGCACCTTTGTGTGCCTTTTCCTCCCAATAAATAGATTAAAAATTATGCTTTATGCTATGTTGTCATAAAGATGAATTATCCATATTATATATTAAAACATTTCTTTAACTTGGAAATTCATTTTTTGTCTTTTGATTTCAAAGTACATCCTGAACCATTTGAAGGCAAGTTGGAAACATGACATTTTATAGCAAAATACTTCATTCAGCAGGCATCTTCTAAATAAAGATGTTCTTTGTATTCACAATATCATTTTCATACCTCTAAAAATTAACATTAATTTATAAAAGTACAGTATTTTAGCTGATATATATTAGTTTCTGAATGTCACATCATATTATTTTTGTATGTTATATTTTGAACCAAAATTATACCTAATTTATCCATTCACATTATTTTAGACATTTATCTTTAGATGATATTTGGCTGTGTCAAAATAATCTCTTTTTTATTTATTTATTTTTTAATTTTATTTATTTTTTAAATTTAATTTTATAGTTGTTGTATTACATCCATCCCCTTTTTGCTCCCCTCTGTCCCCCTCCCCACCCACCCATTCCCCCCCAAAGTCAATCCCACCTGTTGTCCATGTCCATGGTTCCTTTATACTAGGTTCTTATCTAAACTGCTCCCCTTCTTTGCCTCTTCCTCCCTCCCCCCTCCAACTCTCTTCCCCCTGACCAGGGGAGGCCTATTCACTGTATTCATATATTTGTTTCTGTTTTGCTTGTTGTTAATTTTGTTCACTATTGTCCTGTAATGGGTGAGATCATATGGTAAAATACTCTCATTTTTAATGCTTAAAATATTTCTTGTGCTAAACTGCTGGTAATGCTTTCTTGAGATACAAATTTTTCCATCTAGCATTCTTTCATTTTGATTTCTTGATATTTTTCTTTCTCCTTAAAATCTTTATTCCATAATTCTTTTCAGGTTTTATTGTTTATTTTCATGAATCTAATTGCCTAGACTGAAATATTATGAAAGGGAAATGTCATATTGCATTGACTGGATATCATTTTATAAGGTGTATAAAAGTAAGAAGGCAGATCCAAATCTTATTTCTACTATACTGTCATATCTTCAGTGTATTCTTCAGAATAGATAGTACATAAACTCAGAGCAAAACTTTAGTATAAATGTATGATGATTTTATGACCTGGTGAAGGCAGATTGAAAGAATAGCTAAAACTGTTATCAGTATTCAGATATAGCCTTAAATAGCAATTGTGACATGTCAATTTAAATAATTTTAATCCCTCTAAGCCATGGTCCCAGCCGAAAAATAGGGGTGGTAACAATACTGCTGTAAGATTAATTAAAACAACCCCTGTAAAGCATTGTTGTGCCTGAGCCAAATGTCAGTCTGAGACTTCTGAATAGCAGGGAGGGATCCAGTCCAGTGGTGAAGAAAAATTTGAATGACACCTAAGGGAGGTTTTCCATGCTTAATTAAAGCAGCAGGGCTGCAGCTGCTGAGAGTGCCAGCTTCCACACACTCTTGACTCAGTAGTGGCCAATTGGCAGAAAGTGCTGGGGCTTCCATGCACCCACTCTCTCACTCACTCTCTTCTTTCTCACACTCCCCATCCTGTACACTCCCATGCACTCTTACTCTAGCATGCATGCACACACACACATGCTTACAATAAACCTGGTTTTTATAGACACTGGGACAAAGGTGGCTTCATTCCAAGGGTTTACATAAGTGATGACCTTGGTGAGCTGGTTGAGTCAAGGTGGAACCAACTCCATCAGAAGTCACAGTCATATACAGAAAAGGGCCTTCCCTTGACAAGCACCTAACATGTAAACTCTATGCAATGTCTATCTCCTCCCTTCTTATTCCTTCTTTAGTGTTTCCCTAATATAATACCCCCAAGTGTGGGGAACCCCAACCCACAGAGATCCCTTGGTGCTACAGATAAAATAAATACTTCCCAGGCAGCTTGTGCTAGAGGAGGAAGACCAGCTAATGTCTTGAGAGACAAAAGCCAGGTTTCCCTTCTCCCAGATCTTTTGATTACAGAATACAGAAAACTTGAAGGCATGTGTCTTGTTAATTAATGCTAAACAGTACTAATTACAGGAAAAATGGATATTGTTCAGGAATAACAAGTGAAGGAGCACTGAGATTTCACTTAGGTCAGGATATACATTCAAATTAATAACAAACAAACAAACAAGCAAACAAAAACCTTCTGCTGTTGGTACAACAGAAGGATTAAGCAAGGTGAAAGAACATGCCAGGCTTCAAAGGGGCTAAATTATTTTCTCATAGCCTGATTCCCACCAGGACCTACTGGCTATAGCATTGAGGCACATAATCACCCAACTTTCCCAGTTTTCTGGTCAGGTGTTACAGGATTCACTTGGCCTGTGTGGGGCTCCAAGCCTTGATGCTTTCCCAGGGGGATCCTGACACCCAAGGATAATACCCATGAAAACAGCTATGCCTCCCTAAAATCTGCATTCTTTCCACACAACAAGCTCAATTGGATGTCCCATTGAGAAGTAACAAAAGACAGGTAACAGAAGATAATTCTATAGAGACAAACATTTGTTTTATTTAAAGTATGAAACAAAATATCAACTTATTTAGTAATGAAAAACCTTTAATCAAAATTTTGTTTGCTAAAGTAGGCAAATATTGTAAATATTCAGAAAAATAAGGAAGGGTAATTATAGTATATATACATAATTTCTCCTCACTCATTCAATATAATGCATCCAATGCAGCCACATCTAAAAATATATGCATAGGAAACATTCACTTTTGAAGATGGAGTAGACGCTTTTCCCTATTCTTCCTATTAAAATTCCTGAACACTGGCTTATAGAAGGCTTTCTCAACAAACACAAGAAGTCTCTGAAAAGTGGGGAAAGAAAGACCAATTAGGGCCAACAGAACTAGAGGGAGAACATGGTAGTGAGTTCTCTAGGCTTTCTTTTTGCTTCAAATATCCCAAGCTGAATATCTGGCAACCCAATATCAAAAGATAGAATAAAAATTTTTTTAAAGCCTCTAAAGATAAGCCTGCTCCCTCAGCCAAAAGACTAACTCAGGCAAAGCCTAAAATGACTTTTAGATAATAAATGTCCTAATATAGCCAAACAACTAAAGATAACAGTGGTCCCACCCCCAATCATATCAGCAAAGCCTGAGTAGTGAGGTAACACTTCAGCCCTGCAGAGGTAGCAACAAGGGGCCCCAATATCCCAACAGGATGATGTTAGAAAAGGCCAAGTGGGAAACTAGGATTTTCATCCCCACTGCCTGGTAATGAGTCATGACCTCCATCCCCACCCCCAACTATGAGCTTTAATATTTGAAACTCAATCAATGTAATCCACTATATTACCAGGAAAAAATCACATGATCTTAACAATGATGAAGAAAAAGCAATTGACAAAATTCACTACTCATTCACAATTTAAAACACAACAAAACAAAAAACTTTTCAGAAAAATACAAATAAAGGAGAACTTTCTAAACTTGGTAAAACATATCAATAAAAAACTGCAGCTAATATTATACTTAATGATGAAATACTGAATGTTTTCCCCCTAAGATTAAGGACAATGCAAGTATGTCTACTCTTACCACCACTACCCAACATAGTGCCAGTGCAACAAGGCAAGGAAAAGAAGTGAAATGAATGAATAACAATAAATAAGAGAAATTTAAAATTTTTAGAAAGTGTTTATAGGTGACATAATTGTTTAATTAAAAATGCAGAAGAATCTGCACAAAACAATCACAGAATAAATAAATGAGTTCATCAAGGTCACAAAGTGCGATAAAAACATATAAAATCAATTATATATTTATATACTAGCAAAGAGTATGCAGACACTAAAATTTAAAATTCAATACCAGTTGCTAAAAAGTAAATACTTATATGTAAACCTAGCAAGATATGCATTCTGAAAACTGTAAAACACTGATGAAACAAAGAAAGAAAATCAGTAAATGGAGAGACACATTATATTCATGAATTGGAAGCTTAAACATAGTAAAGATGTCAATTCTCCCCAAATTGATGTATAATTTTAACACAATTATCAAAAGCCTAACAATATCTTTTGTAGATATAGACCAAATCATTCAAAAATTTACATGGAAAATCAAAACAACTAGAAAAGTAAAACAGTTATGAAAAATAAAATATAAAGAAATAGCCAAACTTTTTCAAGTTGTATTATTTAGTCACAGTAATCAAGATAGTAGTATTACTAGAGAAATAAACTCCCACCACCACCACGACACACACACACACACATACACACACAAAGAAAGAAAAACATATATATGAATGTATATTGCAGCTTGTTTGGAACAGCAAAAACAGGAAACAACTCAGATATCATTCAAGGGATGAATGGTTAAACTGTAGTGCAATATACCCATATTATGGAATTCTACCCAGCAATAAGAAGGAAAAAATGATTGCTACATACATTGGATGAATTGCTAGAGAATTATGCTGAGTGGAAAAAGGTTGCATGCTGTATGATTCAATTTATATAATAATATTGTTGAATTGAAAAATATACATAGAAATAATGAACAACTTTAGTTATAATATTGTCCTATAGTTTGGGGTAAGGGTTATACAAGATCTCTCTTCACTGTATCTCACGACTACATGAAAATCTCAAAATAAAAGTTTTAATTAACACAATATGCACAGTTTGCCAAAAAGCCATGTCTCTATTCCTAATTAATCAGATGCTCATTAAACTCTTGACTCTGAGCAAGGAGGGACTCAGGACTCAGGCTGGGACTCAAGCATTATTTAGAAACTCACCAGGAGGTCCACAAGCAGCCAGAGTTGAGAACTAGTGGTTCAAAACAAATAGACAAAAGCCCCCATCATTTTAAAAATGACCAACACTCAGATTTTTTTAATGACACCAATACTGGCAAAAATGAGGAGAAACCTCCATCCTCATTTGCAGCTAAAGAGAGAATGCAGTCTTAGGGAGAATGCAGCCAGCCCATCGATGTGTGCTCAATTCAAAGCCTGACCCTCAATAACTGTTGAAGAATGCATAGGCCTCTTTCAGGAAAAGATTAAGAGATGGGAGTGTTGTCTGCACCCTTTATGCTAAACCCTGGAAGATAGCCACAGGGAATCTTCATGAGTCCATTAAGAACTGTTTTTTCAAACTCAGAGACACAGGAAACAAAAGGGTAGTTACCAGATAGGAAGAAGGTTGAGGGGAGGATGAAGAAGGTAAAGGGGGTCAAACACATGGTGACAGAAGGAGACTAGACTTTGGATGGTGAGCACACAATGGCATATACTGATGTTAAACTATAAAGTTAAACACCTGAAAACAATACTTAACCACTGTTATGCCAATATATTTAATTTTTAAAAATAGAACAATTTTTTTGTTTGTCTTGTGTGGTCTCATGGGGCTAGGTGTCTGGGGGACCTAACACCTAGGTGGAAGTCTTAAAAATTGGGACACTAGATATTGAGTCCAAAACCCTTCACTCCTAAGGGCATTTGTGAGTTTCCCTCCCAACTATATATCCTGTTCCAGGGCTGGGTTTATGGCAAGAGTGGATCTTACCCTACCCTACCAATTTCAATGTAGGGATTTTTCTTTTTCATACACCCAATAGGTAGGAGTTGCTCACTAGTTTCTAGATTTCTTTCAGAAAGAATTGTTCCGTGTAGATTTGTTGTGCCCAGGAAAAGAAGGAACTTCAGGGGCCTCCTATTTTGCCATGTTGGACTGGAAGTCTCCTCTTTTCATTTCTTAAAGTCAATAGTGTGAATCTCAGACCTTAAAAAGAGGTGGTATTTGATCAACTCTGATGGCATAGAGAGGGCTTTCAGGATGTTTCTTGATTAATTCTTATAATTTCAAGTGAATTGATATTATCACAATAAAAACAAATTAAAAACATTCATGGCTAGTCACAGAGTTCATTTGTCAAAGTTGGTCACCCTAATGGCATCATATCTATCAGTTGTAAGATGAAATTTATGCTACATCTCTTATGCAGTGCACTCTACTATTTCACTTATTTTGGGGGTATGCAGTTGACTCTTTAACCACTGGAAATTAGGGGCTGACAGCTTGTGTAGTCAAAAGTCTGCATGTAACTTAATTCAGCTCTCTACATATGCACACTCCCAACCATAGGTTGACCCTTAAACAATTCAAGTTTCAATTGCATGGGTCAACTGAACTTTGAGATCACTGAGATATGTGGGCCAATTTTTAAAAGTCCATGAGTGGACCTAAACATTTTAAAACTGAATTGTCCAACAGTCAACTGTATTTATTTTAGCCTATTCATTTATGTAATACTTTATTCATTTCTTTAGCTGTTAATTTTTGGTATTTTTCCCACTAGTATGATTAATGTTTTTGTTCTTTATTGCTACTGGTACTTTTATCTCTTTGTCATTGTTTCATCATAAAAAAAATTTAATGTGTAGTAAGTTATCTTTCCAAACATATAACACATTAAAATAGCTTACTAGAAATAAACATGAAAATTCTTTCCCAGGCTATTTTATCATTTATTTTAAAAGTGCCAGACAAATTATAGGTGCTGAAGATACAGTAATAAATTAAACAAAGTTCCTGCCTTCTTGGAGGTAACAGTCAATCAGATTGAAAAGATAAACAGACAAATAAGTATGTAACATAATATCATGTAATACTACTAAATACCATAAAAAATACATCTGGGTATTTTTTATAGAAAATGATGGGGACAAATGTAGATAAGTTAATGGTGTAGACAGGTTGCCTGAAAAGATGACAATTGAACAGAGGTCTTAATTACATCATAGAGAATTAATAGTATAAAGTTCATAATCATTGAGACAAAGCAAATACTGGCTCTTTTAAGACATATGCTTATTAATTCTTGATTCCCAGAAGAGTTAATTTAAAAATAAGTGCTCAACAAAATTTCTATATCTTTCCATCTAAAGGCTGAGGCATTTGGTTATTTTAAAAAATGGTCAAATACTACATGCCCCATTTCTTCCTTTTCCTTTCCTTTGATAATTTTTAAAAGCTTTTGTAAATCTAAAAGGAAAAAAGCATTTAAATGAACATTGCAATTAAAACATGGATCACTTGGAAACTAACATCCTTTGAACTGCTATGAGGTTGGCCTCTTCCTGACTTAAGGTCAATAAAGTTATAGTGTTCTCCCAGGGAACATCCATGCATGTAAAATCATTTGACTTTCTCTGACTTCCCAGTCCTCCTAAGAAGCTAAATCTGCAAACCAAAGTGTCTACTCCTTTTCAATTAACTCTCTTTCAGACTTATCATATCCTTGCCTTCACTTATGTCAAATGGTGCTCCCTGTGGAGACAGGCAACTGGTTATTTTCAGCTAATTCACATAATCTTTACTGAAATAACCACCTCTCTTGTCCAAATCCATCTGTCATGTTCACTTTGATGGCCAGTAGGCCTGGTTCCTGGTGTTATCTCTGGATCCCAAATTGTAGGCCACCCCACCACCCACCCACCACAAGACTGCACCATAAGCACTGGGAGACTGTTTACAATGGAGAAATGTGTGAGAGATTTTGAGCTATTTTCTTTTTTAAAAGTTCAACTTAATTCAGCAAATGTTATAGGTTCTGGGAAAATAGGTGTAGGACCCTAGGATGACTTTACCTAAAAGGGTTTTTTGGAGATAAATGGGCAAGTTCTGGAGTAGTTTCTGGTGTCTAGGATGATGCAATGCCAGATCAAGGTTTCTGTGAGGTAATAGAAAGTGATGTGGGAGGAAGGAAGGGGAAGAGCTCGTAGGGACTGATAAACTCTAAGTTGAGCCTAAACAACTATGCAGGAAGATGAGAGTTAACATTTTTTGTTCAACATAGAAAACTGCCTGAAATAAAAGAAGAGGGAGACAAAGTCACAGGGCAGCCCATCCTATCATCTCCTTTTTTGTGACCTTTCTGGAATATATGTAAGCTGCTCTCTCTTGACTTGAGAAGTAATCTACCCAGACCTCTAAATTCAAATTCACAATGGGGATGAAAAGTAAATAGGTAAAAAAAAAAAAGAAGAAGAAGAAAATAGTGAATAGGGCCTACAGACAGTCCTCTGATCTGATTTCGGTGGGCATTATTTCTGAGAACAATATTGTTCACTAGTAATATGAGCCCTGAATTAGTTGTAGCAAAATGTTGGCCAAGTCATGAGCAGCAAGGAGCTAGTGGTCCAGGCAAGATAATCGATTGTACCCTACTTTTCTTCTGTTGTTCATAGAAATTAATAAGAACTATTTAATCCTAGCCCTGGCTGGTAGCACAATGGATAAGGCACCGGCCTGTGAACCCAAAGGTCGCAGGTTCGATTCCCAGCCAGGGCAACATAACCAGGTTGCAAGCCAGGTCTCCAGTCAGGTCTGTGGCTGGAGGCAGGTGAAACACAACCATACATTGATGTCTCTCTCCCTCTCTGCCTCTTTCTCTTCCCCTCTTTCTAAAACTTATAAAATAAAATCTTTAAAAAAAAGAACTATTTAATCCTTATATATATGACTTATTCAATGTAACAATCCCTAAAATGAATTGGCAGATCCCAAGGTACATAATCATGCACCTTTGAAAAAGGATGACCAACCTTCTTTGACAATTCATTAAAGGGTCCACAGGTTAGGATTCACATATAATCTTTTCCTCTAAGAAGACAGAATTAAAATTAAGGGATACAAGTCAAGAGTCAAATAGGAGATGTCAAAAAAGGACTTTGCTACTAGATGGATCTCTGAATATTTAAGAGCTTATAAACAGAGACTATGAGAGATAGAGTCTTCTCAGGGAATCTTGGATAAGGCAGTGTATCGTTAAAGCTGTGAGTATTGCTACCAGAACTACAATCACAGCTAGCATGTAAGAGGAACCTAAAACTCAAGAAGGTCTGCAGATTCCCTCTTATAAGAAGTGAGATATTTACAAGTCAAGATGTAATGAATAGACCATGTCAATTGACTCACCCTTACCCCACCAGGAAATATGACAGATGAATCCTACTTTTGAAACTTGTAAAAATTATGAAATTTGGATGGCAAGTCAATAGAAATTTGAACATTTGATAATTTTCTAAATATGTTTTCTCCTTCTAATCAATTGTAGCTAAATATTTTGTAGATAAAGATTTCAGGCTGTCATAGGAGTGATATCTGCTCTCTTGCTCTTACCTAATCTAACATCCATACTCCTGCCTAATTGTTCTGTAGCATAAATGTATTTTTGTCATTCTTGTTCTGGCAATCATTCAATGACTTCTCATTGTAATAAACAGAAAAGTCAGAATCTTCAACATGGCTTATGAAGCCTAAACAACTTCTATTTTCAGCTTCTTCTTTCATCATTATCAATATATAGCCATTCTGTATATTGAATGAATGGTACATTTTTCTCATCTCAAATGATTTCCTCTGCCTAGTTCCCCTAGCCCTTCACTAAGCTAACTCTGCATCCTTCAGGTTGCACTTAGAGTTTACTTCCTGTGGAACACTTTCCTTAACCTTCATATTGCAATACAAACCTTTCCTTAACCTTCATATTGCTCCCACAGAATATCATAGTCATTCCATGGTACTTATTCTGTGTTATTTCTAATTTACCCAAAACCCCTCACAAAACTATAAATTTTCCTTGTGGAAAGATACTGTATCTTGTTTATCTCTACATTCCCAGCATAAAATAGGATTTCTTGAATGACTAAATGAATGTATGAAAATAGCATTGTCATCAAGAGGCATGAAACCTGCATTCATGTCCACACCTCACTGTTTAACCTTGATTTGTCACCCAACTATAAACTCCCTGTAGAAGAGAAAGTAGAAGTGGAAATATAATCTTCAGTCAGCACAAAACCAGGTGACTGGGCTGCACAATGCCTTTATGATCCAGTCAAAACACTACAATAATAGCTTCATATTCAAAAGATTGCAAGGTACATTGGGTACATTTATGCTTTAAAATGCATAAAAGACAAGCACCCCTGGGAACTCTGAAAAATAAAAATATGAACAGCTTCTGTAAATGCAGAGATCCAAAAATTCTCTTCTCTAATTGTTATGGGAAGAGGGGAATTAACTGAAAGGAAGAAGCTTGAATACTTGGTCAGATTATATGCCCTGGCTGAGCTATCTAAAAATCAAGTATTATTAAAAACTAGCTTTAATTAGACAGGACTAAGATCTTTGGTGGTAGGAATTTATTTATTAGTTTTTAGCATAGCTTCCAGTTCTCATTCCTGCTCTTAATTGGGAACCTTTCCTTAAGTGAAAAATGCTTGAGTGTGCGAAATTTGAGCATTTCTAAGTGCTAACCCCCATTTCACCTCTGTTCGAGGTAAGGGGAGGATCCTCTCCGTTCTCACATAGCCTTGACACTGTTTTTGCTGGCATGCAAATGTGGAGTGTGATCTATCATGTTCTATTTAACAGAGTCACTGAGAGAAAGGAAAACAGAAATTGCTGTGAATTAAATGGCCTTGTCTCTTCAGGCAAGATAAGTTCTAATTGATTGCTGAGATGCCTGGAAATGGAGGTATTGATGCAAAACAATGATGTTATTTTTTCTATTCTCCAGAGTGTTGTAATTGGTAGTGGAACTTTTAGTCCAAAACAGAATAAAAACATTTTCTCCCTTGCCAGAATAAGCAAATTCAGCAATGTCTGGAAGCAGAAGGTAAATATCCAAGGAGTAGGACCTTCCAGTGTCCTGGCCTTGCTATGCTTTTGGTGGTCTTGAGTAAGTCATTTACTGACCTGGCCTCAGGTTCCTTAAGATTTTAATGTTTGGCTACATACGAGATATCAAGTCTCTTCACTACCTATAATATCATATAGTTCTTTCTTCTAAATTAACCCAAGCAGTAGGCCTTAAGCAGACACCATCTTCTGGAAGATGCTACTGTTCCGCCCCCTAGAATCTTAAGTAAAATTATCAGTGATTCCAGCAAGTTCTGCCATTTCTCTTCAACAATACATAAATTATTATACTAAGGCATATAGTAACAAAACAAAATACAGATGTTAACTGACTATATAATAAACTAGATGATTTAACAGAATTAATAAGCATCCACAATGAACTACATGTAACATTCAATATGGTTTTGGTGTGTCCTTTGAAGGAAACTTCTACTTCCTCTTCACTTAAAAAAAATGGAAAACTCCTCAGTTAAAGACAAATTATAAAAACTATAATAAAGACAAATTATAAAAATAGCACTGTTCTGACCTGGTCCAGATGCTCTTTCTTTGTTTCCCCTTACTGAATCTGTAACTTTCCCTGACTTAATGAATCCTGGAGTTCTTATTGTTTCATTTCCCAGCATATACACAGAGATATTGGCTGTTTGATATATCTAATATTTTCAAGTCCTCAGTACTTGACTTCCAATACCAAGAGCTCAGAGTTTAAATTACGTCTCTTTTATCTATTACATTTCTTAATCTTCCTCAAAACTACTATTCAGATTCAGGCATTGAAGAAACTAAAGGAGGTTTAATTTTCTCTAGTGTGGGTTTTTCTTCTGCAAAAGCACTCAGAAATGTCTGTTCTCATCTTGCTCTGTGGCTCCTCCTGCAGAGAGAGAGAGGGGAGGGGGGAGGGAGGGAGAGAGAGAGAGAAATGGGGGGATGTAAGCACAAAAAAAAAAGGTTTTGAGATAACTACTAAATTCTACAGCTCAAAATAGGGTCTGGTTAACCTCACCCCATGCCCAACATTACCCACTGGCTCAGAACCCAAATTCAATATAAAGTCCAGTATTAAAAGGGAAGTTGGATTTTAATCTTCAGACCACATTCAGAACTCATTCCAGACCCTGGCTGGTAGCACAGTGGATAAGGCGCCAGCCTGCAAACCCAAAGGTCACAGGTTCAATTCCCCAGCCAGGGCACATAACAAGGTTGCACCCAGGTCTCCAGTCAGGTCTGTGGCTGGAGGCAGGTGAAAAGCAACCATACATTGATGTCTCTCTCCCTCTGTGCCTCTTTCTCTTCACCTCTTTCTAAAAATAATGAAATAAAATCTTAAAAAAAAAAAAAAAAAAACTCATTCGAATAAGACATGCACTCTTTTTTTTAATTTAATTTTATTGTCATTGTATTACATCCATCCCCTATTAACTCCCCCCTGTCCCCTTCCCCACCCTCCCACTCCCTCCCAAAGTCAATCCCATTTGTCCATGTCCATGGTTCTTCCATACTAGTTTCATGACTGAACTGTTCCCCTTCTTTGCCTCTACCTCCTCCCTCCACCTGCCCCCCTCCCCTCCTGCCCACTGAAGGTTTATTCACTATATTCATCTATCTGGTTCTGTTTTGCTTGTTGTTTGTTTTGCTCATTAATGTCCTGTAATGGGTGAGATAATTCGGTATTTGTCTTTCACTGAATGGCTTATTTCATTAAGCATAATACTCACCAGTTATATCCAAGTTGTTGCAAAGGGTACAAGTTCCTTCTTTCTTTCTGCTGTGTAGTATTCCATTGTGTAAATGTACCAAAGTTTTTTGATCCAATCATCCACTGATGGGCACTTAGGCTGTTTCCAGCACTTGGCTATTGTAAATAGTGCTGCTCTGAACATAGGTGTACATAAGTTCTTATGAATCGGTGTTTCAGGGTTCTTTGGGTATAGTCCAAGTAGGGGAATTGCTAGATCAAAAGGCATTCCAGTTTTAGTTTTTTAAGTAAACCCCATATCGTTTTCCATAGTGGCTGCACCAGCCTGCATTTCCACCAACAGTGAACCAGAGTTCCCCTTTCCCCACATCCTCACCAAAACTTGTTATTTGTTGATTTATTGATGATTGTCATTCTGATAGGTGTGAGGTGGTATCTTACTGTGGTTTTCATTGGAATCTCTCTGATGGCTAGTGAGGTTGAGCATTCTTTTATATGCCTCTGGGCCCTTTGTATGTCTCCTTCAGTGAGTTGGCTGTTCAGATCCTTTGCCCATTTTTTTTTCTTTTTTTTCTTTTTCTTTTTTTTTTAACTTTATTGTTGTTGTATTACATCCATCCCCTTTTTGCTCCCCTCTGTCCCCCTCCCCACCCACCCATTCCCCCCATAGTCAATCCCACCTGTTGTCCATGTCCATGGTTCCTTTATACTAGGTTCTTGTCTAAGCTGCTCACCTTCTTTGCCTCTGCCTCCCCCCTCCCCCCAACCCCTTTCCCCCTGACCACTGCAGGCCTATTCCTTGTATTCATACACTTGGTTCTGTTTTGCTTGTTGTTAGTTTTGCTCATTATTGTCCCGTAATGGGTG
>PVIW01010601.1:5567-20413 GCA_004026585.1 Noctilio leporinus
AAAAAAAAAAAAAAAAAGGCAATAAAGATTCCATTGAAATATATTATCAAAATCATAAGAAAACAACGAATTGTTCAATTCTCTGTTAAGCAGAGGAAAAATGAGATTCTTTTAGGTATATACAAAATTCAAAATCAGGAGAAATTATTAGTAATAATTTATGTAGTCTTGGATAGCACAAGAGCTATCTGATAATGATATCAGAGATGAAAACACAAAACAAAACATTAGAGCTGACTACAAAAAATTGTAAATATTCTGTTTGTAAAAGTAAAACAACATAAAAGATAAAAATTCTGACCTATTTCAAAGTACATAACATATAAATCAATAAAAATGATGAATATCAACCCTGGCTGGTGTGGCTCAGTGGATTAGCACCAGCCTGCAAACCCAAAGGTTACTTGTTCGATTCCCCAGTCAGGGAAAATAACTAGGTTGCAAGCCAGGTCCCCAGCCAGGTCCTTAGCTGGAGGCAGGTGAAAGGCAACCATACTGATGCTTCTCTCCCTTTCTTCCTCCCTCCCTGCCCTTCTCTCTGAAAATAATGAATACATTTGTTTTAAATGATGCATATCTAAGTAGTAATGAGAGGAGAAATATGTAAAAATCAGAAAATTCATAAAATAAGAAATAGTAATGGCTAATAGTGATAAAACATAAAAAGAGAAAAAAAAAAACAGTCTTAGTAGTCATTATAGAAACTCAGATTAAACAGCAGTAAGTATCCAAAAGTTTATGGACCATAGTTAAATCTATAATAAGAGGAAATATATTTTACTTTCATTATTAAAAATGGAAAAATAGCCCTGGCTGGTGTGGCTCAGTGGATTGGCACCAGCCTGTGAACCCAAAGATCATGGGCTTCATAACCCATGAATCCAGGGCACATAACCAGATTACAAGCCAGGTCTCTAACCAGGTCTATAGCTGGAGGCATGTGAGAGGCAACCATACACTGATGCTTCTCCCCATTTCTTCCTGCCTCCCTGACCTTCTCTCTGAAAATAATGAATAAAATCTTTTTTAAAAAAACTTAAAAAAAAGGAAAAATAGAACCATTGACATTGAGTCTGTGGTCTTAAGCCATCCTCCATCTCAGACCCAGTGGGCACTTCTGTGCCTGCACTCCTTAGATCCCTTTCATGTAGTGCATCAACATGTACAGCACCCTCTCTGATCCCTGCCTTCGGGGTGCTGGGGACCCAGACCTTGTCAGTGTTAGGGAAGAGGATCACCTAGGGACTGAGAGAGAGCACAAGAAAGGGTCAACTCAGGTGGTCAGGGTTTATCTCCAGAGGATGTCCTTGCTGGGGAAAAGGGTCCCACATGAAACTCTCATATGGAATCTGTTAGTGCTTTGGGGATGGCCAGTGTCATAGTTTCCTATGGGAACAGAAAGCTGAACTTGGCAGAAGTGCCAGGCATGGCTGGACAATGAGATGGTTTCCACACACCATCTCAGATCCCTTGGTTAAAGTAGCTTCCAGGTTCTCATCCAGAGTATTGTTGATTAGCTATGTCTGCCACTGACGTAGGAAAGGAGATGGGCAACCTGTGTGTTAGTGTTTGTCATTCTTGGCTTAAGAGGGCACTGACTGATCTGCATGCAGGACATGAGGAAACCTGGCCAGGGGATCCCCTGAGCTTCATCAGTGAGCCAAAAGAAGGCACCTCAGGGACCTCTGCATGAACCCTCGTGCTTCCACCAGCTGGGCTTCCAGGAAGCCCAAGGACAGGGATACAATACAGCCAGTGGGACGATAATGTCACCTCCATTTGAAACCTGCTGGTGATGACCAGCATCTCTCTGCCAGCTGGGCCTGTTTCTGGTATCTTCACAGGTCCCTAATGTCCTCTGTCATAGGTCCTCAGCCTGAACTCCTCTGCACTTTTGAGAGGATGTGGGGTCACACAAAGATCACAAGCAAACACTTAGCAATGTCTCCAAAAGACCCTGGTTCAGAGTTAAGACAGAGTCACCCTGCTGGTGCTGAGGGGTTCGGGTGGAGAAAATCTAGGAATTGGTTCCAATGGGCCTTCACAGAGATACCACAAAAGTTCACAGAGGTGGCTCAGGGGTACCCCCACACATGTAGCCTCCACAGGACCAGTCTTCTGCTCACAGGGTCTCTAAAATCCCCTAGTCACAGAGATGTGGGGTGAGCAGACAAGAAGGATGGAAATGGCACGTGTGTCCCACTTTGGTGGGCTTTCAGAGAGGGTTTGGAAATAAGAGAGACACACAGACAAGGAGCAGAGAATCCCACCAGCATCAGGGCTTTCTGGACAGTGAAGGCTTTCTGGTCACCCAGTGAAAGTGTGTGCCTGTGCCTGGCCCTCCAGGGTAGGAGCAGTTAGGGCAGGCATTGTAACAGGGTTAGGAGCCAGGGCAGAAGGGGAGAGGAGGAAAGCAGCAGCACCTAAAGTTGCATGCAAGGGGCTCATGGGGTCCCACTCACTCACCGGGCCCCCAGGTGACTCTGAGTTTGGGCGCCCTGCCTTAGAGACGCCAGCAGAGGGCAGCATAAAGCCATGGCTCCAGGTGTCCAACTCAGCCCAAATACCCTAGAAAGGAGGCTGTGCCCAGGCCATGTTGGAGAATAAGTCTTACTGTTTTTCTTTGGATCTACTTTGGAGCTGAGTCAAGTTCCAGAGGAGGGAGTCCAGTCACACATTTTGGGGGAGGACAGCAATTCATTCATTGGTTTATTCATTCAACAGGAATTGAGAGTGATACCTCCAGCCCTTTAGGAGGTCCTGGGACTTCCTAGTAGGACATAGTTCGTCACACTAGTCACAGCAACTCTAAGAATGGAGGGTGGCATGGCATTTGCTGCAGGCCAGTGCAGTCCTGGCTGCCTTCCTTGTATCAGTCCAGTTATCCCTCAGAACAGCCCTGTGGGGTGAGCACCATCAGTAACCCAAGTTTACCAAGAAGGAAACTAATGCAGAGTGTATGTGGCTTGCTCAGGGTCACATGCTGCAACGTGGCGGAGCCAGGGTCTGAATCCAGGCAGTCTGGCTCCAGAGTCCTCTTAAGGACTTTGTTACAGTGATACAACTCAAACCAGTAAGTGGGCAAGATAATTTCAGATGTCTATATTCACTAATGAGAAAATAAAACTGGGTATTGTAATGGTGACTGGGTTGGAGTAATCTTAGATTTGGTGGTCAGATAGAGAGAGACCTTGGAGGGGAGGACAATGGTGACAGTAAGAGCCAAACGTGGCAGGATGGGACCAGGTTATCACTCACACAATCTGTGTTGAGGCCTACAGGTCCCGGTGTACAGCTCAGCACCACTTTGTGTACCCTTTTGTCCATGAACAAGCACTGACATACCTCACTCAGAGCTCCTCAGTGACGGGTGTGCAGAGAAAGGCACCAGGATACAGGCGGGGGTGGGGGTGGGGGTGGGGGGATGGCTGGGGCTGAGACTCCTCATAGCAGGATGCTGGGAGTTGCAAGCACTGGGTCTGCTGGTTTCTATACAGAAACTGACACCCTCACACAGGGACAAAGGCCCACAAATTCATGTTCACACAATTCCCTCTCAGGCTTTCACATGCTCAGTGCCTCACCTTCTCTGACACTTCCCGGCGCTGTTCCAGGCCCAGACCCACTGCCCAAAGTCAGGAGGCAGTCAGGCCCTGGGAATGCACAGGGAAGGATTTGGGTCAACAGTTGCTTTGCATTTTCTGAGCAGGGCACTGGTCATTTGAAGGAGATTACTTGGGGTCTGACACTACAGAGTTCAGCAGGACCCTCTCCACCTCATGAAGTGCCTGAAGAATGGAGAAGTCCTGGCCTTCTGGCTCCAGGGTCTCACTGGGAAGGTGGGAGGTGGGCACAAAGCAGCCACAGTGGTTGTATGTTTTTGAGCTGAGGTTTCCAAAGCTGGCCAAACAAATGGGTCAACTTGGAGCATCACAAGATGAATATTTCTGGGTCCAGAGTGGAACCAGCTTGATCCTATGGTTTTGTCAAACCTTCCAGGCAATTTGCTGGCCCCTCCTATGAAGAGCCACAGCGGGTGGCACAGGCATCTGCTTGCTGGGACACTGCAGCTGGGCCTTGGGGTGGCAGTGGCTACCTTAACCCAAGGTGTTTGTTTAGCTAACAAATGGCTACCCGAATCCTGCTTCTTTTGAGCACTACACCTGTGCTTTGGTGGAAAAGCCACTGGACCATGTTGGGGACACTGTCCTCTACAACCAGAGTTGGTAGCACAGCTTCCCAGATGGACCCCCCTGAGCTCCTCCTCTCTTCCCAGCACTTCATCAGCTACTCAGGGCTACTAAGGCAATGTCAGTCTACAAAGTCCACTTCCCAACATCTCCAGCCCAGGCCCCTTGATGACACGTGGTCTCTTCCTGGCTAATGAGAAAAAAAAAAAAAAAAAAAATCCCTGATTCCTGACAGACTCTAAAGTACAGATCAGTCAGACAACTGAGCAAACAATCCTCAGGTCAGAAGCTTTCTATGGCCTTGAGAAATAGACAAGTAAGTGTTCCCAGTTAATTTGGACAAAATTGACAGGTAACAAAAACTAAAAATAGTTCTCAGGTCCTGCTGCTTTTGCTCCTCAGATGGGCTCCACAGAACTGAAACTGTGTGACCATTGATTCATCCAGCTTTAGAAGGGAGAAGCCTTGACAGACCAATGGAGATGGGGAGAATGAGGCCCAGAGAGCCAACAGGCAACTAAGTATGTTCGTCAGGGAGATCCTTCGAAAGCTGAACTTCGCACCCACTAACTGTCTCTCCTTCAGCCCCACATGTCATACAGAGTCCCAGGCCTTGTTCTGCCTTGAGCATAACCCAAGAAAGTAGAGCCCAGACTCCACAGAGGTCTAAACACAAGCTTCCTTTCCAGGAATTCTCTGAGACATAACTTTCAATCCTTACACTTTTGAAGAGGCAACAAAGAAAGACAGCAGCTCAGAATGTTTGCCAGCTTCTTGCTCCAAAAGCCAGCCTTGGAAAGGAAGAGGCAACAATGGGGCTCAACGATTGCTCAGAGTTATCCCTATTCCTGGAGTCCCAAGGGGAATGTGCTATGTGGGTCCCTTGCTTCATTAGGTCCCTGTGAAGGAGGTGTAATCATTGTTGTCCTTTAGTGAAGGGAACTGCCTGCCCTCAGCCCATGAGAGAGGGAGAGAGACTATCTGGGGAGTCACCATGAATCTATATTTCCCCCTGGTTACAGGTTTTAGGAAGACTGGATGAACTGTAGGTTCTTTTAGACTTTCATGAGAATCCTGTGTCTTTAGATTAATGCCACATTCCCTTGAGCTAACTTGTATGGACCCCACAGCTTGCTGATAAGAACTGGGAAGTGAATATAGGGAGATGGTTGTCTCAATTCTAGATTGAGGGAAGAATAGTGGCAAGTGGTGAATTTAGAGAGAGGAGCTTTAAAAAGATTATGGGTGCTAGAATGGTAAGAATAACTGAAGGAGAAGCCTGAATAGAGATTGGAAGAATTTGAGTGTATCCTGCAGGTTTTTATTGTGTTTTCCTGATTAAGAGGCAATTTTACTTTCTGGGAAACATCCATGTGAAGTTCATGACTGTGTTTTCTACAATTTTATAGCTAAAGATACTGTCCTTTATGTACGGTACATACAAAGAAGAAATTCCCTGCAGGGTAGGTGGACCACAATCATTGCTCCCATTTACGTAAAATAGAAAGAATTATATAATGGTTACATGCCTGTGTTCTCATTGTATTTTCAGCTATGAGAAAATGTAGGTGTAACACTTATGTTTGGTTGCAGTAAATTTTTCCCCTGATTCTTCTTTTGTGAATCTTCTTTCCTCCCTAAAAGTTTTTGGTCTTACCTTTTTCTATTTCCCTTAATGTATGGTTTGCTATGTGCCTCTAAACTGTAAGCAGTTTTCTACTCTTTTGGTAAGTAGCCTGGATTTTCATTTAAAATAGTGAAGTTTTCTGCTCTGCATCACAAAAATACTTTTTGCAGTGCCTGCAAGTGCAACATTTAAAAAAGACTTGTGAGATTGAAAATTCAGTGATGTGACAGACAGTCTTGGTGTGATAGAGGCCAAGGATACAGGTCCTGTCCCCCTTGTCCTACCAGCCTCAATGTCTTTATCATGTCCTAGTCCAACCCTCAGACCTGCCCTGAAAGTGCTGCAAAAGGAATGTACCTGAGGGAGACCTCTCTCTGTATTCACTCCTCATTAGCCAATCCACTCATTCAATTGGGAATTTTTGGTGTACCCATTCAACAAATACTTATGAAGCACTTACTAAGCATGAGGAGCTCTCTCTGGTAGATCAGATGCAAGAAAAATGAAGTGAAAAGCTAATTTTAACAGAAGTGTTTCATGAAGGGCCCACTTTCCAAATCTCATTTGATGAATGACATAGAATTGGAGCTGCAATTCACTCTCTCCCCATAGTTTTGCTGCATGGGCTCAGCAGAATCTCAGCCCACCAATTTAGAGTTGCTAAAAATCATGGCATGGTCATGAGCAGGTCTGTGGGCCAAGAGCACCAGAATCATGCTCAGAGGGAGGTTTGAGTTGCTGACTATATGACCCATAAAGGGGGGAGTTTGTCCTCCCATCTCTACCAATAATGAACCCATTGACCTATAATGGGAGGAATATGTCACAGAAGGAAGAGGATGCTGAACACAGGGAACCTGAGTCCAATAGTGCCCCATGAAGAGGGTTGTCAGGAGTCTGCTTGACCATTGGCTGCTCCCAGTGATGATGCAGCATGCACCACAATATCAGCTCAGTTTCCTAAAATAGGCAGGAAGGACAGGCTGTCCTTTTTCCTTAAGACCACCTGGGTGACTATAAGGAGGCCAATTTGGGCAGAATCAGGAGATCCCTAGGACTAATTGTCCTAGGACCAACACACCTGTGTTGGTGTGGAAGAATAAACTGCCCTATAGAAATTTACCTCACAAGGTGATGTGATCATATGTTTCTAACTGGGCAGGTCATGCTGGCGTAGCCACATTGAAGGCACATAACTTTTTTACTAAAAGATTTATCTAGGCCTTAAGCAAGCCATATCCATTGTTTCTGGACATATAGGTTAACATCCCTTTGAAATGCCTTTTAAAGACCCCTAAGGAGAAACCACCCTCTAGAAAATACCTAATCTTATTAATTATCTTGTAATCCATTCACTATCTTGCTTTCATCCACTTTCCTGTAATCTTCACCTTCCCTCCTTAATTCTAAATGCATAAAAGAAATTGCAAACTGCCATCCTGAGAAGCATTTTCTCAGCCTGTTGTCTTGCTTCCAGGAGTATCCTCTGTTTGGTTCAAATAAACTTTTATAAAAATTCTCTACAGGACTGGGTATTCTAACATTAAAATTGAATATTGTCAGGTGTTACAGTCTGGAGGTGAAGGTTCTTCTGATGCATCTCACAAACAACTGAAGACAATATCCATGTCATGCTAGAGTTGGGCTTGCCATGGGAAGGAATCGAAGGCAGGAGAGTTTAGCATAAAGTGGGTGAAACACTTGTACAAAAAGCAATTGGGTCTCTTGGAGGCTGAGATCTGCTGCTGACAGATGTGGCCCTGCATGGTTCCTCTGGTGGGCTGCTGTGTCCTTACTGAAATGGAGAGGGCTAGCCTTGGCACTTTCCATGGTTGACTGTGACCCAAAGCTGTGCTCTTAGGCAGGGTAGAGGGTGTCCTTCACTACAAACTGAACCAAAAACCCTCATATCCCACTTTCAGCCTCTTTTCACTTACCCATCCCACATAAAAACAAACAAACAAACAAAAAATCCCTTTGTTTTCCTCCTATCCCTATAAAGAAATGAGTCAACACTGGGCATAAGAAAACCATCATTAAATTCTCTTTTAGAGCAGCAGAGAGCTCTGCAGAGAGCTAAAGGGGGAGTTGAGGAATCTGTCTTTTCAGGCTGGGAATTCACAGACAGCCAGATGGGAGGAAGAGCAGGAGATATCATTCCAGACTCTCTCAGTTTTAAGAATCACACAATCCTCCTCCGAGCCATAGTCATTTGGTTCACCCTTTTTCCAGTTGCTGAAGGTCAGCCTCCCTCCCGTCACATACATAAACCGGCCTTCAATGGCTTCATCTGTGATGCCCAGGAAGGCATCATCCTTGGCCACATCAAGGATGGCCTCATTCTCTTCAGCATTCTTGGGGGTGGCCACAGTGGCCCGGAGGCTAGTGCAAAGAGCCTTCACCTTGGAAAAAGGCATCTTTTCACCATTGGTCACATAGAGCTTCTTTCCAGATCTTTTGCCCAAGGAGAAGGTTTGCACTGAAATCACAAAGGGTGGGTGGGATTGATTTGGTTTGGAGCCCAGCCCAGAACTGTAGGCAAAAAGGCCCTTGTCTGAGGACTGAGGACTCGGACAAATAGCCTATGCTCAACTACCTGACCACCTGAGGTCAGGCTCTAATAAAAAAGAGCTCCTCAGTGGTATAGCAAGGCCCTGGCAAAAAGCTTGGCCTCTTATGGGATAGCCTACCCCTGAGATAATTATGGGTTACAATCTGCACTGGTGCTGGTGGACAGAGGAAAACATACTTGGGTCCCATTTTTAGACTAAAACCAGGGTAAGAAATAGGCATGGATAGCCATCTGAGTACAGTGGATGTGGAGAAGGAGCAAAAATTCCTGAGATAGCCAACCTCAATGCAATCTTTCCTTTGCTACTTCTCAGCTGTGTGATGGTAAATTAATTATCTATAATTCCTGGACCTATTTTTTCTCACCTGTAAATAAAATAGGTATAATACCCACAAAGAGTGGTGGTGAGAGGATTGAATGAAACTATGTTATGAAAAAATGCCAACCTAGTACAGACCCTGGTACCTAATAAGAGTTCAGAAATGTTAATTTTCTTCCGCCCTCATGAAATCCTAGCGCACTCTGAAGACAAAGGTGAGTTAGGAACCCACTGGAGGGAGAGAAAAGGCTTACATTTTTTGATGTGGTCCAGTTCAGACTTCAGGGTCCTTATCTCCCTCTCTATGTCAGCCAGCTTAGTCTCAGCAACTGCAAAGCAATAGGGAATAAGGAATTGATTGAGAAAAAGACCTTAAATTGGAAAGCAGAGCATTTTGAGGGAGAAAGCTTATTAAGAAGTATATTTATTTCAGAAGATGGTGGCTTAGGCAGACATGGCTTGCATCTTCAAATAACCACATCAAAATTACAACAAAAATATAGAACAATTATCTGCCAGAATCATCAGAAACTGAGTTGAATGGAAGTCTGGCAGCTACAGAAGAAAACCACATTCATCAAGATGGAGCCAGCAAGCTGGTACCATATCTGAGACTCCATCAACCTGGCTAACACTTTGAAAATCCCCCGAGAAGAGACTCTGACCCACAAAACTTATGGGCCCACCCAAGCTGCTTTTCCATATCAATGGTTGGTCTTAGCTCATTATTCACAACTTCCTAAGTCTTATCAAGCAAGCAACAGCTGGCCTCAGTGAGCTCCAGGCCCCACACTACCAGCAGCCAGCTTGGGTTCATAGCTTGGCTTTGCCTGGGAATCCCTAAGCCCAGCATAAGTAGCAGCCATCTAAGATTGCTTTATCCCTTAGGCAGGGTGTCCCAGGAAAGACACAGGTGGGGATTGACCTTGGCTGCACTACTCAGGAAACCCCAGGGCCAAACCACCTAGCAGACAACTATAGACATGTTAGAGCATGACCACCCTGCTCCTGCACAGCTGGCCTGCGTAAATCACCCCCACCATTGATCTGCCAACAGAAACCAAGGCTCAACTACAAGAGCAGAGTGTACTCAGCCTCCATGAAGGACACACCTTGAATACCCAGGTTGGGTGATAGGGGAGGCTGTGCCACTGGACCCTATAGGACACCTATGACATTAGGCCATACTACCAAGACATGGGGTCAACGCAGCTCTACCTAATACCAAAAACAAACACAGGGAGACTGACAAATTGAGGAGGCAAAAAAATATTATGGTCAAAACGAAAGAACAACATAAAATCCCAGAAAAAGAACTAAATGAAATGGAGATAGCCATCCTGTTAGATGCAGGGCTCAAAACACTGGGGATCAGGATGTTCAGAGAACACACAGCACATAGCAAAAAAAAAAAAAAAAAAAAAAAAAAAAAAAAAAAAAAAAAAAAAAAAAAAAAAAAAAAAAAAAAAAAAAAAAAAAAAAAAAAAAAAAAAAAAAAAAAAAAAAAAAAAAAAAAAAAAAAAAAAAGGAAAAATTGAAGATTACACAAAGTAAAATAAAGAAAAATATACAGGGAACAAACAGTGAAGAAAGGAAGCCAGGATTCAAATCAATGATTTGGAATAAAAGGAAGAAACAAACATTCAACCAGAATAGAAGGAGGAAACAAGAATGCAAAAAACAAGGAGAGGCTTAGGAACCTCTGGGAAAACTTTAAACATACCAAGATCTGAATCATAGGGGTGCCAGAGGTGAAGAGGAATGGTAAGAACTTGAAAACTGATTTGAGAAAATAATGAAAGAAAACTTCCCTAATTTGGTGGAGGAAATAGACATATAAGTCCAGGAAGCATAGAGAGTCCCAAAGAAGTTTCACCCAAAGAGGACCACACCAGGACACGTCATAATTAAAATGCCAAAGGTTAAAGATAAAGAGAGAATCTTAAAAGCAGAAGGAGAAACAAAGAGATTTACGACAGAGGAGTTCATTTAATTCTATCAGCTAATTTTTCAAAAGAAACTTTGCAGACAAGAAGTAGCTGGCAAGAAGTATTCAAAGTGATGAAAAGCAAGGATATACAACCAAGATTACCCAGCAAAGCTATCATTTAGTATGTAAGAGCAGATAAAGTTCTTTCCAGACAAGGTAAAGCTAAAGCTAAAGGAGTTCATCCTCACCAAGCCATTATTACATGAAATGTTAAAGGGACTTATTTGAGGAAAAGATCAAAACTATAAACATTAAGATGACAACAAACCCACAACTATCAACAGCTGAATCTAAAAAATAAAAACAAACCCCTGGCTGGTGGCACAGTGGATAGGCACCAGCCTGCAAACCCAAAGGTAACTGGTTCGATTCCCAGCCAGGGCACATAACCAGGTTGCAAGCCAGGTGTGCAGCCAGGTCTGTAGCTGGAGGCAGGTAAATGGCAACCATACATTTATGTCTCTCTCCCTCTCTGCCTCTCTCCCTTCCGCCCTCTTTAAAAAGAACTAATAAAATCTTTAAAATAAAATAACATAACATAAAATAAAAATAAACATGAACTAGCCCCGGTTGGTAGCACAGTGGATAAGGCACCGGCCTGCAAACCCAAAGATTGCAGGTTCGATTCCCCAGCCAGGGCACATAACCAGGTTGCAAACCAGGTCTCCAGTCAGGTCTATGGCTGGAGGCAGGTGAAATGCAACCATACATCGATGTCTCTCTCCCTCTTTGCCCCTCTCCCTTCCCCTCTTTCTAAAAATAATGAAATAAAATCTTAAAAAAATAAAATAAATAAACATGAACTAAGTAAAAACCATAACAGGATCAGAATCATAGATATGAAGATCATTTGGAGGGGTTCCAGGGAGAAGGGAGAGAAAGGAGAAAATGATGCAGGGATTAAGAAGCATAATTGATGGAAACAAAATAGACAGGGGGCTGTTAAACATAGTATAGAAAGGTGCGAAGCCAAAGAACTTACATGCAAGATCTATTGACATGACCTAAGAGGGGTGGGTTGCTGGAGGGAAATGGGGTACCTGGCATTTCCCTGGCAAAGGGAAAATAATTGGGGCAACTGTAATAGCATAATCAATCAAATATATTTAAAAAAGAACTATATTTATTCCAGAAAAATAATTTGTATTTATTTTATTTTTTAAAAGATTTTATTATTTTTCAGAGAGAGGCAGAGAGGTTGTCTGTCACCTGCCTCCACTACAGACCTGGCTGGAGTCCTGGTTTGCAACCTGGTTATGTTGCCCTGGTTGGGAACTGAACCAGCAATCTTTGGGTTCGCAGGCTGGTGACTTATCCACTGTGCCACCAGCCAGAGTGAGAAAAATAATTTTAAAAAAGAGAGAGAAAGGAAACACACTATTTCTGCCTTTTCCAGGAGGAAGTCTTATATATTATAACCCTGAAATTAATAATAATAATAACAACAACAACATCTAAACAATAGCTCTGGATCCTTTTCTTCATATACTGCTTAAATATTGCAATACTATAATTAGTTATCAAAAATGTCCAGATTGCTCAGTTGGTTGGAGCATCATCTCCTACACCAAAAGTTTGCAGAATTGATTCACAATCGGGGCACGTACTTAAGTTGTGGAATGGTCCCCATTCGAGATGCTTACAGGAGACAACTGACTGATGTTTCTCTCACACATTGATGCTTCTCTTTCTCTCACTATCCTCTCTCTCTAAAATCAATGAACATATTCTGCGGTGAGAATTTTGAAAAAACCTAAGTCATGCTCCTTTTTAAAAGTTTTTCTTCATCATTCTCTTTTACTTATTTCAGGCAAACTCCTTAATATTTTTATTATTGTGATAGGCCTGTGGAGGTCATCATTTTTCTTTTGTTGTTACTAATAACATTTTCACTCTAAATTAGATAGTTTATTTAATTGCTTCTTAATTACTTTATTGAACCAGAGCTCTTCTGAAACAGACCGTTTTTATGCCACTTTTGTAACTACAGACTTAAATTCAACACTCAAGAAGATCTATTTTCTTCCTTGCATCCTAGAACCTCACATTGCACTGTTCCATCTGAAGAAGGGCAGGGACCCCAATCCTGCAATGGCCTGAGAAGGGGTGGCCACCAGAAGTGGGAAGTCTGTACTCAGGCACCCATGGGAATCCCTTCAGGCCCCAAGTAAGACTGAGAGGACAGGAGTGCTGGGTCAAAACAGTGGGGCAGCAGGAGATGGGTCACTTCCCACCTGGCTCTAGAGTTCCAGGGCTCTGGGTCCCCTCAGCCCACACTGTGCTGGGATGAGTTCCTTACCTGAACTATCTCCATTATCTCCTTTTTGGCCCTTTAGTCCTGCTATCCCAGGAGTTCCTGGAAGTCCTGGAGGCCCCGATTTTCCTGGAGGGCCTTGTAAGCCTCTGAGCCCTTGTCCTGTTGGAAGATGAAGGAAATGTGACCCAGTGGCTGTTGCTCATTTGCTTACATCAAAAGCTCTGTGCTGGATTCTCACTGAGTGCAGAAACCACCCATCAAGTAGTGGTGACCTGAAGAAGAAAGATCCTCCTGCATCCCAGGGCCAGCTGCCTGGGCAGGCAGGACACCCCCTGGTTAGGGACCACCACACATCATCAATTCCTGTGTGGAAGTGTGGAATCCAGGAGAACCACACAGCGTCTTTGTTTTGGGGGGAATGATATTGTACAAGAGTTATTTTGAGTGATTCATCTTTCATTATAATGAAAGATAAGCCTGTTCAGGTCTCTATGCTAGATCCCTTATAGGGAAGAGTCTTCTCTTGGGAGTAGAGATTTAAGAAGCCAGACCAGCTCCTGTACCTGGTTCTCCTTTTTCTCCCTTGGGTCCATCTCGCCCATCTCTGCCTGGGGTGCCATTGGTGACTGGGATGCCACAGGTAATCACTGAACAGGTCTTCTGGGCATCCTCACAGGTTTTTGTTTCTGAGCAGGACACTGTCACCACACACAGAAGGACAGGAAGTGATAAAAACCGGATCATGGTCCTTACCTGGTAATGGAGAAAGTCAAGGAAAATAATGTTATCTCATCTTGTTCAGTTAATGTTCACTACCACTTCTGGTGTGTTGGATCCTGTGCTCAGAACAGTACACACAGAAGGGAATCCACAACCCTTGACTCTGAGTTAACTCTCAGGCTACCAAGGTGACAGAGAGGTAAAGGTGCTAGAATTAGATCAGTGCTAAAGCAAAGGTAGATGCAAGAGGACTGTAATAGGAACCTGCTCCCCCTGGGCCTCAAGTGCCCCTGTGGTTACAAGGCTCCTGGTCAGGCAGTCCTTATACATGAGAGCCCATGGGGTCTGCTCATGACAAACTAGCTCTATTCCTGGCAGCCTGGCATAAGGGCAAGTTCACTGCTTGTGTGAGCTTTGGCTCCTCTCTGAACTCCATTTTTTGAGGATCCAGTTTCCCTCTTCTTCCCCTTTCTATGGGCCCTAAAATTAGACTCAAAGACTAGCAGGTGATGTGAGGTCCCACAAGGCTATTGCATGGCAGGACCTGGTTTATGACATCCATTCTCCCATCTTACATAGAAATTCCTACTTTATACTTTGGTCCTCTGCCTACCTTCAGAGCCACAGCTGTTGCCCCAGATCCTGTCAATCATTTTGTCTAAAGTCTGTATTTTGTCACAGGCCCTTTCTGGGTGCTTAGGACCCAGAGAGCCCTGAGACAGGGCTCTGACCCTCAAAAGGAATCTTCTTTGGTCATTGAATTTGGCCATATGAGACTTAAATTTTCTTTCTTCTGTTGGTTTGAAATTTTCTACCATGAGGAGGTTTGTTTGTTTGTTTTATTTTTCGTTTTTGTCAGGCAGAACCCAGGCTCCTAAAATTTTTGTTTGCACTGGGCCTGGCAGGATTTTAGCTTCTGTTTCTTCTCCTGCCAGGATTCTCTGCTTGCTTCCCGGAGGCCTCCAGCTCTGTAGCCCTGTCCAGCAGCCAGACCCAATCTCCACCTTCGCTCAAGGTGGCCCCTTTTCCAGGAAACCTTGGCAGCTCAGCCCCCATCAGTCTTTCCCTTTGCTCCTCTGGTTGTTAATCCTAATGTTGCTGGTAACTACTCATGTGCCCCTATTTACCCTGTCAGCTAAGTTATCCATTCCCTTCTTCCAGGGCTCTGTGA
>PVIW01010601.1:20513-43373 GCA_004026585.1 Noctilio leporinus
AGAGAGAGAGAGAGAGAGAGAGAGAGAGAGAGAGAGAGAAAGAAAGAGAGAGAGAGAAAGAGAGAGAGAGAGAGAGAGACCCTGAATGGGTCTGAGAACCCCACCAAAGCCTCTGCTTCAATCTCACCAGGATCAAGTCAAGTGGCCAGACTCTTGGCCCTGGATTTCACCTCTGGCTCCGGAAATGACTTACTAGGGACTCCTCAGAGTATGAAGACTGTGGTAGGGAAACTGTCCTCCAGCCCAGGCCTCTGGCAGATGCCTCAGCAATGTCAGCTTCAACTAACCTGGTGACCAGGGAGAGTGGACTGACCTTCAACCCAGGTTAATAGACAACAGTCCTTAGAACTGTTGTATGTTGGATAGCTCTCTGGGGCTGCTAATGGGCTTTCCAGCTGAGCACTGGGCATCTCTCTACTTAAAACCCTCAACATATTTTTTACTATCCCCTCCCATGCATCCATCTCTATAGCTCAGCAACCAATCTTCTAGAATCACAAATTTTCAGGATATTTCACTACAAATAATTTTTAATAGAAGAGACATGCATAGACATTCTACCAAACACATGCTTATACATGTGCTTGTGTGCATACACACCACACACACACACACACACAAGTATGCATCTCTGTATCTGTTTTTCTAACTACTTCACCCTTACATATGTGTCTAGTTTACTGACAACGCTGACTCACCTCATTCCAACCTTTTCGTTCAGAGCATTTATCAGTTACCTTCCTTGGGCATGTCACAGGGCTATGTACAAGAAGTATTTGTAGGTAACTTACATTTAAAGCTGATTGTAGCATTTGCATTAGCTGTTCCAGTCTAGGACACTTCTTTTTATCTTTGCAGAATTGTTTGTTGTCATTCAGATTTCAGCTTAAATGATATCGCAAGAGAAAGGGCTTTGCCCTAACCATTTAACATTAAGATCTACTCTATCATGAAATTATAATTCTCTGTTTAAATTCTCTGCTTTTAATTTATCTCTGTGAAAATAATCTTTATTTAGCTGCCTAAATAAATTGACTATCTGATTCCTTTAGAACAGAAGTCTTCTTCTTCAGCTGCTGTATTCCCACATAGAAGAGTGCCTGGAAATAGAGCCAATGCTCGGTGGACAATCATGGAACAACTGAATCCTCTAGCACCATGTCCTAAAAGCAGCTAGATTTCGCTATAGCTAGAGCACAGGTGGCAAACACAAGGCCCATAGGCCAAATCCAGCCCTCCACCTTGTTTTGTTCAGCCCAGCCCCTTCAGCCCAGCACCTTGTTTCTACCCGGCCCACTTAACAGTTAAGTAGTAGTTACATTTATACAGTCCTAAAATTACATTCGGCCCTTCGAAGGCACCCTGAAGGCTAATGTGGCCCCTGGGAAAAATGAGTTTGACACCCCTGAGCTAGAATGAACATCTGTGGTAATTTATATAGTGCTCTGACAATTCTAGGGCAGGATTGCTTTGTTTGGCTCACCCCTTTGTCTCTAAGGTGTAACCCAGGGCTGGGTACACAGAAGGACCCACTGACAGAGTGAGGAGAGAAGCAGAGACCATGAATGGCACAGATAGCACACCAGTCCATGGCTCTTCCATGCCTGGGTTTCCAGGGGTGTCAGTTTATATTGCCAAACCCCAATCAAGTGACATTTTTCAAATCCCTGACATAACTTTGATTTCTACCCTCCCCCAAACCTACACTCACTCTTTGAAACACTTAAGTCTTATCAAATGACTCAAAAGGTTTGCCTTTTTCCTGACAGGGTGTTAGAACTGGACCACTTTTCTTTGACTGTGCTTTGTGATTGGTGTTTTACTTCTCAAAAGTCATCAATCTTGTATACTCAAGTCCTCATGCCCTGTTCGGCAGCCCTCTCAGGTTTCTATGGTAAAGGAACTTGCCAGGTGCTAAGAAGGGCCCATTGTAAAGAAGATTCCTCTCAGGGCTGTGTTTCCTGATGCCATTGACACAACTTTGAAGGGCCCACAGTCTCAGAGAACAAGGAGCATTCAATCCGTATAGCAAATGGACAGACCTATCAGAATAGTGGAAATTTTAAACTGAGTGACTTACATAAAACAAGAACCCTGTATGTGTGCTATAGACTTAGAGAAAGAGATGCCTGGGACAGAATAGAGAGGATGAGGCAGGAGTGGGGAGGAATGTGCACCATCAGCAAAGGGACAATAAGAAAGTCTTAACTTTGTCGGGGGAAAAGATCCTTTTCTGAGCACACATACCCACAAGCCTATCTTCTCATAGATCTGAAGTTTGAATGTATGCTACTATTTTTATTTGCTGTAATTATCATTAACAAAGTTACTGTTTACGTCAAATGAAAAATTGTATTTCAAGTGTCTCAGATCATCATGATGCAGTGAACTTTGGGGACATAAAAATAGTGGAGGACCTTACCCTTCACCCAGACATCTCTGGATTTGCTTGGATGGAATCAAGTAAATTTAAGTTCACCTTGCAAAAATTACCAAACAGTGGGAAATATGCAGAATGAAAGCAAACAGGGATGACAAGCCTCAGGCATAGCCCTCCAAGTGAGTATCCAAGACGGCAGCAGACTAGGCCGATGTTAAACTCACCTCCTCCCAGAAGAAAACTGTAATCATAATTAAAACATTAAAAAAAAAAAAAAATCAACCTGAATACCCAACTGAAGACTAACTGAATAGTAGTCTAAATAAGAATTTACAGAAGAAGCCAAATCGAGCCTGGTAGGAAGGATGAAGAGGTAAAAAGGGTTGGCCCTGCTTCCATGGGTGGTGGCTGAGAATCTGGAGAATTATCTTAACAGCAAAGGTTCCCCCTGGGGAACACAGGGTATCAATTATACAACAGGTTCCCCAGCCAGAGCTGGAAAGAGTTGCCCATATAATGTCTGGCTGTGAAAACCAGCAGGGGTATCATCCATTAAGGAGAGACAGGAGTCTGCTAGAATTGCAGGCACCCTCTTAAAGAGCAAATGCACGAGATCTTTTTTTTTTTTTTTTTTTTTAAGATTTTATTTCATTATTTTTAGAAAGAAGGGAAGGGAGAGAGGCAGAGAGGGAGAGAGACATCAATGTATGGTTGCTTTTCACCTGCCTTCAGCCACAGACCTGACTGGAGACCTCGTTTGCAACCTTGTTATGTGCCCTGGCTGGGGAATCGAACCTGCAGCCTTTGGGTTCACAGGCCAGCACCTTATCCACTGTGCTACCAGCCAGGGACGAGATCTTATTTGCAGTCATTCACCCTGGCTCTGGCAGATGGAAGGTAGAGCAGACCAAAAGTTGTGTGAGGAGAAATCAGTGTTTACGGCTCTGGGGACAGAGTTCAGGGAACAGCAGCCAGGACCCCTGTTCTGAATCACTCTCCTGCACTATAAATGTCATCTTCCTTAGATGTTGCACTCTCCTTCTTATGACATCAGTTTGGGGAAGGCACAATAGCCCCACCATCTGGACTCCTGTTGTCCCACCCTGCAAGAGCTTATGCCCTGCTGGGGAGTCAGCTGCCTGGACCAGGGCATAGAGATTCAGGCAGATTCAGGGGGTGTCAGTGACTGAGTGGTATTGTTTTGGGTCAGAAACCATTTCTACCATTTTCCAATGAAACTTACTGGCACCTCCCCCTCATAGGGGATAGTCTAGCCCTGCCCCCGGGGATCGAGGTGGCCCCCATACTCTCAACTCTTGGTGGCTCCACCCTGCTGAGGTGTGGGCATAACCTGGGACAGACTGAGTTGTGTGGCTCTGGGGTTGAGGCTACTCTTCCCACCTTGCCCCAGGCCCAACTGGTATCTCCCCCTCATAGGTGATCCACAAGTCCCACCATTCTGGCTCCCCACAACCTTGTCTTGTTAAGTTCAGTCTCCTGGCAGAATCTTGGACAGATTGAATTGTGTGGCTCTAGGGTGGGGGCCATTTTCCTCACCTACCCAACCAGTGCAGAGGCCTCTTTCACGTGGCCAAATCTCAGACTGTTTGGGCCTAATGATCTCTGCTGGCATCACCCTGGTGATTTCCTGAGGCTCTACCCCATCACAAAAGTCTGTGGTCACTTGGTAGGTGGCTGCCAGAATTGGTATACCCTGGGACATTTGCTATGTCACCTTAGATCTGGTACTGGCATTGAGTTTGAAATGGTATCAATCTGGTAAATACCACTCTCTCCTTCCTGGTGACTCATTGAGGACCTACCTCATGCAACTAGAGTACCACTAGAAGCTTTTTCAGTAACTGAGTGAGCCTGTCAGGCAGCCAGCAGGTGGAGGCAGGCAGGGGTGAATCTCAGCAGCTGGGGAGGGTGGGTTCTAAACCCCAGCTGGGCTTCCCAGCCTACAGCAACAAAGCTGAGAGTAAAACAGCATCCAGCTGTGAAAAGCAAAAAGCCTCAGGGTTTGCTAGCCTGAGACCACTAGAGACAGAGAATTACTAAAGTGACCACACATTGGCATCTACTTACCTTGGGCTCCAGCAGAGGGAGGGCAGAGTAGACAAGAGACACTTAAGGAGAGTTTGGAGTGGTGGCTTTGAGGAGAGAAATGAGGAAGCAGCTGACAGGGTCTCAGTGCTAACTCATTACAGGCAAACTATCCAAGAGACATCTACCTGAGGGGAGATCATCACCCCACTGACTGGAATCAATCTACCTTGCCCAGCAGAGCCTGAACCTAGTGGCTGATCACAGATTGATTGAATTAACAACTGAATTAATCTGCCCCACCGAACAGTACTTAAAACTAACCCTGATCACAGACTGGTTGGATTACAATTGAATTAATCCATCCCACCCAGTGACAGCTGAGCACAGGTTAATTGGATTAAAAACTGAAGGACACATAGACAGTGGATCTCTGGTTAGCTTCAACAGGCTGACTAGGCCCAGACTGGGAAATGATCTGACATCACCAGAGGTGGATCCAGGAAGTAAAAAAAGTGCACTTATACATGACAGAAGGTCACACCATAAAGACAGGAATTCAAAACAGCCCAATCTAAGAAGCAAAAGCAAACAAGAAGAGTAGCCTAAAATGGGGAGAAAAAGAAATAGTCCATCATCCATCACTGAAAGGAAAGAAGGAATCTCCAGAAAGACTGCTAAATGAAATAGAGGCAAACAAGTTATCAGATATGGAATTTAAAATAATGGTGATAGAGAGGTTCAATGAGCTCAGGGAGCTCAAAGAAAACTACAAGCAACTTCAGGGGAACTACAAAGCACTCCAGGGAAGCTACAAGGAACTTACCGAGAACTACATACACTAGCATTAAAAAGGACATATAAGCTATCAATAAGAGGCTGGAGGAAATGAAGAATACAATTTCTGAATTGAAGAATACAATAGAAGAAATCAACAGCAGGCTAGAGAAAGCAGAGGACTGGATCAGCGAGCTGAAGGACAATGTAGAAAAATATTCCAAGATGCAACAAAATGAAAAAAGACTGAAAAAGAATGAAGAGGTTTTAAGAGAGCTGCAGGACAACATGAAACACAATAATATCCATATCATAGGGGTTACCAGAAAGAGAAGAGAAAAAAAAAAACTTGTTTGAAAAAGTAATGACAGGACACTTCCTTAACTTGAGGAGAGAAAATGTCATGCAAACTCAGGAAGTGCAGAGGGTCCCAATGAAGATGAACACAAACAGGTCCACTCCAAGACACATCATAATTAAAATGGCAAATATCAAAGACAAGAAGAGAATCCTTAAAAGCAGCAAGAGAGAAAGAGCTAATAATATATAAGAGGTTCCAATAAGGTTATCAAGTGATTTCTCAACAGAAGTCCTACAAGCCAGAAGGAAATGACAAAAAATATTCCAAGCAATGAAAAACAAAGACCTACAACCAGGACTACTCTACCTAGCAAGGCTCTCATTCAAAATGGAAGGTGAAATAAGCAGTTTCCCAAACAAAAGAAGACTAAAAGAATGCATTTCCACCAAAATAGCATAACAAGAGATGCTAAAGCAGGGGTGTCAAACTCATTTTCACCAGGGGCCACATCAGCTTTGAGGATGCCTTCAAAGGGCTGAATGTAATTTTAGGACTGTATAAATGTAACTACTACTTAACATTTAAGGGAGCCAGGTAGAAACAAGGTGCTAGGCTAAAGGTGCTGGGCCAGATAAAACAAGGTGGAGGGCTGGATTTGGCTTGTGGGTCTTGTGTTTGCCACCCATGTGCTAAAGGGTCTGCTTTAAGAGGATGAAGAAACAGAGAGACAGAGAGGAACACAGGTACAAAGTGGAAAAATGGCAATGAAAAAGTACCTGTCAATAATATCCTTAAACATAAACAGATTAAATGCTTTAATCAAAAGACATAGAGTATCCACCATGCAGTGCTGGGCACTGGGTCCGCCTCAGCAGTGGGGAACAAGCCAGGCCTCTGACTGCTACTACAGCCACCACTGCATTGCAGTGTGCAGCACTAGGCCAGGCCTCGACAGGGGTGATAGCACAGGAAAAGATGGCAACAGAGTAGATGGCAGTGCTGACAGAGTTCTCCAGTGCCAGAGCAGCTGAAGGATAGGGTCAGGAGCACGAGACGTGTGCAGGTCCCTGCGTGTTGGAGAAATAAGCATCTGGATTCAGCGGTCTAGAGCCCAGAGGCTGCAGAGACCTACAGGAAAGCATGTGAGACAGTTCCGAACCGGTGGCCAGAGGGCTGAGGTCAGCTCTGGGCAGTGGTGGCTCTGCCTAGAGGGGCGGCTCTGACTGAAGACAGCTTCAGGTTCCCCGGTGACTGGAAATATGAGTAATTAAGTGTGGACAGTAAGCACAAACTCAGGGAGACTGAGGAATTGAACTCCTGCAGGGGAGGGACTGTGTGAGAGCCGAGAGCCATACTCCATGTTCCATGATCCAGAAGCTAAGAGAGAGCAAGCGCCTCCTGGGGCCAGAGGCAGAGAATAGACCAGCAGGGAGCAGGAGCAGGGGAGCCAGGAAGGATACTGGCTGGAGCAGTGAGAGGGCCAAAAATTGTGCCACTGCACCACCCAGGTAGAGGACAGTACAGAGCCCCAGTGAGAAGGGAGGCCCAACCTCACACACCCACACTGTCGTACAGGCTCCCATGGAAACCTCAGCTCAAAACTGCGCACCAGGAACTTGCTGCTGTAACTGGCATGCCCGCTGTAGGCGATAAAACCTCCTAGAAGAGCTGGAGGGAGAGGGGTACCCATCACCAGCAAGCAGCTTGGGTTCCCCTATAGAGTCAGGTGTCCATCACAGGTAGCATAAACCTCCTCGAAGAGCTGGAGGGAAAGGTCTAGCCGTTGCTGGTGCTGTCACTGCGGGGCTCGCCACAGACCAGAGGCCTATTGAATGCAGTGAAAACCTTCACAAAGAGCTGGATGGGGAGAGCTAGCCATTGCAGGCAAACTATGCTGCAGAGCCCTCGGGGAGCCAGGCGCGCATCTCAGAGGCAGTGGTGAAGACCTCCTCAAAGAGCTGGATGGTGGAGGACTAGCCATCACCTGCAAGCAATGCTGCATGCCCCCTGGGGATCCAGGCACCCTTTGAAAACAGTGGCTATCTCCCCAAAGAGCTAGAAGGGGAGGGCTAACAATCACAGGAGCAAACGAAGTTGCAGGCCACCACCCTGTCTTGGAGCCAGATGCCCATCGCAGGCAGGAACCTCCTGGAAGAGCTGGAAGGGGAGGAGTAGCCATCAAATCCACATAAGCACCCTGCAGTTCTTCACCAGAACCAGTGAGAGAAGGGAGGGCCCCAAAATGATGGCAGTGCAGAAACCCAGCTAGGCTACTGAAGGCTCAGCATACCAGCAGGAAGATGGGGAGTGGCACTCAGAATCAGCCCTGAGTATAGACTGCAGAGATTTGATCAAGAAAGAGGCAGACTCAGGAAATGGATCACTGTTAACCTCAAGCACCTGAGTTACACTGTGAGCTACATGAACTATTAATCCCTAATGAACAGCTCAAAAACAGTGTATGAGATGGGATAGAAGGAGTGTCTCTCAATCAGCCAACTGGAGGGAAAGGAGCAACACATACAACAAATGCAAAATACAGCCAGACAGCCCAAGTTAATGACATAAAGACCACCCCAAGAGCAACAAGTAGAGGAAATCTAGGAGACTGCAACACTGAACTCCACAAATTTCCTAACACAGAAGGGCACTCACTCCATGAAGACAGGGAATCAAAGCAGATTAATCCAAGACAAAAACAAGCAAAAACAGAAACCCAAAATGGGGAAGAAAAGAATCAGTCCATCACCAAAAGGAAAGGAGGAATCCCCAGAAAGATCACCAAATGAAACAGAGGCAAGCAAACTATCAGATAGGGAATTTAAAATAATGATGATAGAGAAGCTCAATGAGCTCAGCCAGCTTAAAGAAAACTATAAACAACTCCAGGGGAACTATGAAGAACTCCAGGGAGCTACAAGGAATTTACTGAGAACTACACCAGCATTAAAAAGGACATAGAAGAACCTGAAGGAAATGAAGAATACAATTTCTGAATTGAAGAATATGGTAGAAGGAATCAACAGTAGGCTAGAGGAAGCAGAGGATCAGATCAGCGAGCTGGATGACAATATAAAAAAAATATTTCAAGATAGTGCAACAGAATGAAAAAAGGCTGCACAAGAATGAAGAGGTGTTAAGAGAGCTGCAGGACAACATGAAACAAATAATATCCATATCATATGGATACCAGAAGGAGAAGAGAAACAAGGAATGGAAAACCTGTTCAAAAAAGTAATGATAGAAGACTTCCCTAACATGATGAGTGAAAATGTTACTCAAGTTCAGGAAGCACAGAGGGTCCCAAATGAGAACAATTCCAAACAGATCCATGCCAAGACACATTATAATTAAAATGGAAAATTTCAAAGACAAAGAGAGAGTCTTAAAAGCATCAAGAAAGAAACAGCAAATAACATATAAGGCGGCTCCAATAAGGCTATCAAATGATTATTCAACAGAAACAATACAAGCCAGAAGGAAATGGCAAACAGTATTCCAAATAATGGGAAACAAAGGCCTGCAACCAAGAATACTCTACCCAGCAAGGCTCTCATTCAAAATGGAAGGAGAAATAAGGAGTTTCCCAGACAAAAGAAGACTAAAAGAATACTTCTCTACCAAACCACCACTGCAAGAAATGCTAAAGGGTCTGCTTGAAAAAGAAGAAGAAGAAGAAGAAGAAGAAATAGAGAGATACAGAGAGGAACACAGGTACAAAGTGGGAAAATGGCAATAAATAAGTATCTATCAATAATAACCATAAATATAAATGGATTAAATGCACCAATCAAAAGACATAGGGTAGCTGAATGGATAAGAAAACATGACCCACATATATGCTGTCTTCAAGAGACCCACCTCAGAACAAAAGATTGACACAGATTGAAAGTGAAGGGATGGGAAAATATATATCAAGCAAATGGACATTAAAAAAAAAAAAAGGCTGGGGTAGCAATACTTATTTCAGACAAAATAGATTTTCTGATGAAGGCCATAAAAAAAGACAAAGAAGGATATTTCATAATACTTAAGGGAACAAACCATAAAGAAGAAATAACTCTGGTAAACATATATGCACCCAATGTAGGAGCTCTAAAATATATAAGGAAAATCTTGTAGGACTTCAAGAAGAATATCAACAGCAACACACTCATAGTAGAGGATTTTAATACCCCACTATCAACAATGGACAGATCTTCTAAACTAAAAAACACCAAGGATATTGTGGCATTGAACAACACTCTAGAGGAAATAGACCTAACTGATATATACAGAACCTTTCACCCCAAAGAAGCAAAATACACATTATTTTCAAAAGCACATGGAACATTCTCTAAGATAGACCACATGGTAGGTCACAAGACAAGCTTCCACAAATACAGGAAAGTTGAAGTCATACCAAACATCTTCTGAGATCACAATGGCTTGAAACTAGAAACCAACCTCAAGGGAAGAAACCAAAAACACTCTAATTCACATTGACTGAATAACATGCTTTTCGGTAAGGAATGAGTAAACAATGAGATCAAAGATGAAATTAAAAAGTTTCTGGAAACAAATGACAATGAATACACAACAACCCAAAACCTATCAGACACATCAAAGGCAGTCCTCAGAGGGAAATTCATAGCAATGCAGGCCTACCTAAAAAGGATAGAGGAAGCTTACACAAAAAACCTAACCATAAAGCTACAAGAACTAGCGGAGCAACAACAAACAAAACCCAGAGCAAGTAGAAGGAAGGAAATCATCAAGATCAGAGCAGAGTTAAATAACATAGAGAATAAATCTACAATTTGAAGAATCAACAAATCCAGGAGTTGGTTCTTTGAAAAAATAAACAAAATTGACAAGCCTTTACCCAGACTCATCAAGAAAAAGCGAGGACCCAAATAAACAGAATCAGAAATGACAGAGGAGAAATCACAACTAATACTTCAGAAATACAAAGGATTGTAAGAAATTACTACAAACAACTATATGACAGGACATATGACAATCAGGGTGAAATGGACAAATTTCTGGAAATGTATAATCTACCAAAACTAAATCCAAAAACAACTAGTGAAATTGAAGAAGAAAATGAAGAAGAAATTGAAGACTTGAAAATCTCCCAAAGCACAAGATCCCCGGACCAGATGGTCACACAGGTGATTTCTACCAAACTTTTAGAGAAGAACTAACTGCTATCCTCAACCTATTCCAAAAAATCCAAGATGAAAGAAGACTCCCAAACTTTCTAGGAGGACAATATTATTCTAATTGCAAACCAGGTTAAGACACAACTAAGAAAGAAAACTGTAGGCCAATATCTCTGATGAACATAGATGTTAAGATCCTCAACAAAATATTGGCCAACTGGATCCAGCAATACATTAAAAAGATCATACACCGTGATCAAGTGGGTTTCATCCTGGGGATGCAAGGATGGTACAACATTCGCAAATCAATAAATGCAGTATACCACATAAACAAAATGAAAGACAAAAAAAAGGGGGAGGATAAATGTAATAAAACAACAATAAAATAAAAGTTAAAAAACAAAAATCAATCAAAAGTAAATAAAAGAGAAAAAAACATGTGATCATATCAATAGATGCTGAAAAAGCATTTGATAAAGTACAGCCACCATTTATGATAAAAACACTCAGCAAAATGGGAATAGAGGGAGCATACCTCATCATAATAAAGGCCATATATGAGAAACCTGAAGCCAACAGCGTACTCAACAGGCAAAAACTAAAAGCTTTCCCCCTGAGATTGAGAACAAGACAAGGCTGTCCACTTTCTCCACTTCTGTTCAACATCATTTTGGAAGTTCTAGCCATAGCTATCAGTGAAGAAAAAGGAATGAAAGGTATCCAAATTGGAAAGGAGGAAATCAAACTGTCATTATTTGCAGATGACATGATAGTGTATATACAAAACCCGATAGACTCCACCAAAAACTTACTTGACCTAATAAGCAAGTTTAGCAAAATAGCTAGATATAAAGTCAATATCCAGAAATCAAAACCAATTTTGTATACTAATAATGAAACATCAGAAATAGAAGCTAGAAAACAAATCCCATTTACCATAGCAACAAGAAAAATAAAGTACTTAGGAATAAACTTAACCAAGGAGGTAAAAGACCTATACTCAGAAAACTACAGAACATTGAAGAAAGAAATCAAGAAAGATACAAATAAATGGAAGCTTATAGTATGTTCATGGCTAAGAAGAATTAACATCATTAAAATGTCCATACTAACCAAAGCAATTTATAAATTCAATGCAATCCCTATTCAAAGACATATTTCACGGATCTAGAAAAAGTATGTCAAAAATTTATATGGAGCCAAAAATGACCACAAATAGTCACAGCAATCTTAAGAAAGAAGAATAAAGTAGGAGAAATTACAATACTGGATATCAAACTATACTACAAGGCTGCTATAATCAAAGCAGTCTGGTACTGGCATAGGAATAGACATATAGATCAATAGGATAGAATAGAGAGCCCAGAAGTACACCAGGACTCTATGGTCAACTAATATTTGACAAACAGGAAAGGGGCATAAAATGGAGTGAAAATAGCCTCTTCAACAACTGGGTATTTGGAGAACTGGACAGGGACATGCAAAAAAATAAAGCTAGACCACCAACTTACACTATACACCAGAATAAACTCAAGATGAACAATGGACTTAACCATAAGCAGTGCCATCATAAAAGCCCTAGAGGAAAACATAGGCAAAAATATTGTAGATATTCCACACAGCAAAATTTTCACTGAAATATCTCCCAGGACAAGGGAAATAAATGAACAAATAAACAAATGGGACTGCATCAAACTGAAATGTTTCTGCTCAGCTGAAAAAAGCATCAGCAAAATATAAAAGGAACCAATTGTATGAGAAAACATATTGCCAATGATACCTCAGACAAGGGTTTGATATCCAAAATATATAAAGAACTTATGCAACTCAACACCAGGGAGACAGACAGCCCAATTAAAAAATGGGCAAAGGATCTGAACAGACACTTATCCAAGGAGGACATACAAAGGACCCATAGGCATATGAAAGAATGCTCAACATCACTAGCCATCAGAGAGATGCAAATTAGAACCACAATGAGATATTACCTCATACCTGTCAGAATGGCCATTATTTACACATAAACAAACAAAAGTGCTGATGAAGATGTGGAAAAAAGAGAACCTTAGTGTATTGTTTGCAGTAATGCAGACTGGTACAGCCACTATGGAAAACAATATGGAATTTTCTAAGAAAACTGCCTCTTGACCAGCAATTCCACTTTTAGGATTATACCTGAAGAACCCTGTAACACCAATTCAGAAGAACCTATGTATCCCTATGTTCATAGAAGCACTATTCACAATAGCCAATTGTTGGAAACAGCCTAAATGTCCATCAGTGGCTTAATAGGTAAAACACTTTGGTATATTTATATAATGGAATACTACACAGCAGAATGGAAGAAGGAACTCTTACCTTTTTCGATAACATGGATGAAACTGGAGAGTATTATGCTTAGTGAAATAAGTCAGTCAGTGAAAGACAAATATTATATGATCTCACCTAATACAGGAGACTAATGAACAAAACAAACAAACAATCAAAATAGAACCAGTGGGGATTGGGGCAGAGGAAGAAACTGCTAGTCTCTTAGCAGAGTTTGTTTGTTTAGAGGCCCCCATGGTCCTAGAACATCCACAGACCCATTCACTCTGCGAACCACAGCCAGGGCAACAGCTAGAGAGTTACCAGTTCCATATGAGAAGCAGGAAAAGTGCCTGGAAAAGGGACCATGCTGAGCAAGTGGCATTGTTCCCTCTCAGATCCCTCCCACAGGTACAGCACTACAATGAGGTGAACCAGGTAGCCCCTTTACTGACAAATACCTGACTCTGCCCCATTTACAACATAACAGGTGTGACAGCACTACCTACACAGAGGCAAACACAGGAGCCTGGCAAGTTGAGGAGACAGAGAAGTATAGCCCAAAAAAGGAAACATATCAAGGTTCCAGTGGGATAATTGAGCAATGAGGAGATAGCCAACCTAACATACAAGGATATAAACAACCTAACGATGAGTATATAGCCAACCTAACAATGAAGAGTTCAAAACATTGGTGATAAAGATGCTCATAGACTTGACAGATATGCTTGACACAGCAAATGCAGAAGGGAAGAAGTGAAGGGTATGCTAAATGAAACAAAGGTAAATCCATATGAAACCAAAGATGAAATGAAGGAAATTGGGGTTCAAATCAATTATTTGGAACATAAGGAATAAATAAACAGTCAACCAGTACAGAAAGAGGAAACAAGAGTTGAAAAAATGAAGGAGAGGCTTAGGACCCTCTGGAACAAGTTAAAGCATACCAACATCTGAATCATAGGGGTGCCAGAAGGAGAAGAGGATGAGCAAGAAATTGAAAACTTAGTTGAAAAAATAATGAAGAAAAACTTCCATAATTTGGTGAAGGAAATAGACATATACGTCCAGGAAGCACAGAGAGTTCCAAACAAGCTAGATATAAGAAGGACCACGCCAAGACACATAATTATATGCCAAAGGTTAAAGATAAAGAGAATCTTAAAAGCAGCAGGACAAAATAAAAGAGTTACCTACAAAGGGGTTCCTATAAGATTATCAGCTAATTTCTCAAAAGAAACTTTGCAAGCAAGAAGGGACTGGCAAGAAGTATTCAAAGTGATGAAAAGCAAGGACCTACAAACAAGATTACTCTATCTAGCAAAACTATTATTCAGAATGGAAGGACAGGTAAAGTGCTTCCCAGACAAGGTAAAACTAAAGGAGTACATCATCATCAAGTCAGTATTTTATGAAATGTTAAAGGGACTTACTTAAGAAAAAGAGGATCAAAATTATGAATATTAAAAAGACAATAAACTCATAACTAACAACAATAGGATCAAAAAAATAGAAAAAAAACTAAGCAGACAACCAGAGAAAGAACAGAATCAAAGATGCAGGAAACATTTGGAGGGGTGGCAGCTGGGAGAGAGAAGGGGAAGAAGGGTGGAAATGGTTCAGGAATTAAAAACCATAGTTGGTGGGTGCAGAATAGACAGGGAGATGTTAAGAATAATACAGGAAAAGGTAAAGCCAAATAACTCACATGCATGAGTCATGGACATGAACTAAGGAGTGGGGGTGGGGTTGCTAGAGGGAGGGGGGTGCTGGGCAGAGGGGAACAAGGGAAAAAGAAATTGGGGCAAATGTAACAACATAATCAATAAAAATAATATATAAGAAATGTAAATATAACAAATAGGGAAAAATTTTTGTCATTTATAAATACAATCATATATTTTAAAATACAAAATAATTATATTAGAAATTTTAGGGGATAAATGAGAATTCAAAAGATGGCTGATTATAAGTTCAACAAAAAGTAAATCTTATAAGTCAGCAATAATTCAAAATGAAATAAAAATAATTTAGTAACAATAGCAAATAAAACCATAAAGTGAAAATAAACCTAATAAGAAATGAGAAAACATCAATTTTTGGAGGATTAGCCTGTTCATATGTAAAATAGGGAACATATGCCTCTCTGTTTTGCTCTTTCAAATTTTGGAGAAGGCTCAGTAATTTGTGTGCTAGGCCCAAAACACATGTAGCAAGGTGACCAGATTAAAAATTACCATTCGCAAAAAGATGAAAGGTATTTCTGCTCATTCCCACCCACCCAGCTTTGTGAGTTTTGCTACAGAGCTTACACTTGCCTAAGAAAAGAATTATATGCAGTAAGGAAGAGCATTCAAAGATGTGAAGGTGGGAGAAGTGGGGACCTTTCTGAAATGGGATATGTGTGTAGTTGCCTCCTCGAGCCAGCAAGGACATGGTCCTATTCTGACAGAGCATGGGGCATGGTCCCATTTCATGCATACCTGAGATTGGAGTAGCTCACAGAGACCTGGGACAGGGCCCTGATTATGGAAAACATCCAGGTGGCTGAGTGCGAAATGGAAGACAGGATATCACCACCCAATATGGACTACATTGACTTAGAGCAGGAACTACTTTAATTCCAGCCATCAACACTGATTTTCTTGCAGATGTTTCCGTAGCTCCTTATTTGCCCATATAATCTGAGAGTGGAGAGCAATTTGCTCTCCCACCCAGCAAAGAAAGTATAACCTGAGATTAAATTTTTCACTTTTTCAGGTAAGTGGTGGCTCAGAGCCAGTTAACCTGATTTATAAAAGTACAGAAATGTAATGTTTCTTGGAACCAGAGCAACGGGAACTGATGTTAACACATTCATGATTTATTACACTTAAATCATCTCTGTTCAGTGAGAGAGTAGGGAGCATATGATCATAGCTTTAGGTCCAGGTAGATGGGTTTGATTCTAGTCTCTGTCACTTACTCTATGTAATAAAACTCAAAAACATTTAACTTCTCTAAGTTTTAGTGCACTTATAAAAAACATGGAAAACAAAGCTGATCCCATGGCGCTGTGTAAATATTTAATATTTTATTTGCTAGAAGTGCTTGTCAAGGTGCTTGGTACATAGCATGTGCTCAATAAATAGTCAATGGTGTGATGAGTGGTGTGAACAGCTCATGAGATCTGAAGTTGTGTGGAGGAGATATGGCCATCAGCAGGAAGTTACTTGGGTTATGTCTGGGGTCGGGGTAAGATCTTCTCTAGAGGTATAGGCTAGCAACTTTTAGGTTGGGGAGTTGATTTGGCATCCAAAACTGAATATTAGGAGTGGGTAATATATGCCAATCACTGTGGGTGGGTTGGCCTTCACCATGTTGGCTGACCCTCTGACCTGTTTCTACTATATGCTTGACCACAACTACTAAATCTTAATGAGATTGGGCAGGCTGCGAGCTGCAGGGAAAGAGAAGAGAGGGCACCTTCTGTGTGATTTGGGGGTGATCTTCTATCCCAGCACCTCGCTGTTACCATCTATAAATGAAGGAACTGGATATGAAGAAAGAAGTCTTTGTCTCTTGACAAAGGGCTAAGTTAGAAGTGGCTGTCTAGAGTGTAGTGCTGAGAAGGAGTTCCAGGGGTGTGTCAGACTTGATTAGTGATCAAGAAGGAAGAGTCAGGACTCTACTGGGGTGGGGAGTGAGTGAACATGCCCCCAACTTAAATAGCCATAAATAAATTTTGTTAAAAAGGACTGATAGCAGGATGGAGGCTGACAGGTAAGGCCAGATCTTATCTCTCGCCTGGCCTTGATGCCAGCTCAAAATTCACAGATGGCCAGTCGGTACTGCAGGCAGCTCCTGTCATTCCACTGCCCATCTGTGTACATCTCCACGCATGTCTCTTTGCCCCGACCCTTGGGCTCCCCTGGGTACCAGTTGGTATAATTAACAGGTGCCCCATCCAGGTAGGAAAAGACTCCAGAGGTGGGGCCCTCGGCCAGACCCAGGTAAGCATAAGTGTTGTGTTTCTTCACGATGCTTGCAATGGCGTCATTCTCTTCTGGACTCCTTGGGGCTGCAATGCTGCCACCCACTCTGTCACACAACTCTCTAATGCCATCAAATTTGTCTGACTGCCCATTAGTGGAGAAGACCTTCTCTCCCACTCGCAGCATGGAACCTTGCAGGCTGAGGACTGAGAGCAGAGGAATATGGGTCAGGCCACTGACCTCTGTCTCACTTGGGGTCTACCTTGATACTCTCTTCAATCTCTTCATCTCTGCCTCTCTGTCTTCCCTCCATCTTCTAATCCTAGTCTTTCTAAATTGCCTTCTCTGCTCTCATCAGTCTATTAATTCATTCATGTATTTAACAATTATTTATCAACTGTCTTATTATGTGCCCAAAACTTCAATTTCCCAGGATTCAATAGGAAGCAAGAGAGGCAGAGAACTTGCTTTCTCATGACATAGGCAGCTAATTTATGTCTATCTCTGTCCCCTCTGGGACATGAAAGACATCAAAAAAGGGAAGCATCCTTTTATTCAAGACATGGATATCCACAACCATTCTAGGTTCAGGAGCCTGGTACTGAAGATGAAGGGAACTTAGGGAAAGCGCCACCCTGTCTTACAAGTCCCTAAGGGGTCCCTTACCTCCTATTGACTGCGAGATGAGATATCTGAGGTCGTAGAGTGTGTTTTGGAGCTCCTCATCTAGAGAAGCTGGAAGCCCTGTAGAGAAAAACCACATTCAGGATGAGGGCAAGCCAACAGAGACCCCCACTTGCTGCCAAGCAGGTGTGATACCAACTGCAAGTCTGGCATTCTTCTCTCTACTTGTTCATACCCACTGCCCAGGCCCCAAGTTGTAAGGGTCCACTACACTGGAGTGTGTTTCCATACTCCCTACACATTTTTCTCCCATGCAGCCTTGCACCTACTGAGCCCTCCTTGCTCTCCTCTCTTCTCTTTCCATAATCTTTAATGGCTCCAACACTGCAATGGGTTTCTCTGGTTTCTGGGTGGAGCTCCCTCCCCACCCTCCACCAAGGGCAAGTGTGGTTCTTTCTGTCCTTTCCTGATGGACTTGGATTACTATTCATAGCTTTGGAGTTTCCCTCTGCATATGGGGCTCCTAATCACACCATCTGCTTGGATCTTTGGTCCACATGACCTCCTACACTTTCCAGAATTGCCCCTAGCACCTCACCCCTAAGAAGTGCCTCCCCTGCTTGCAAACACTACGCCCTTTTCTGTACCCAACACCTTGTGCCTCCCCTGCAGCAGCCATGACATACAGAATACTTTCAACATCTATCAGTTCCTGTATTGTGGCCTACTACCCAGACCCTTCTGATTTCTCTCCTCAACATCATATTCTCTTATTCAGATTGAGCCATATGCCCTTTGGGGGCCTCCACAATTTTGTCTTTTCTCCATCTCTCTTCCACATCTCTCATGTGATTATGGCATGGGCCCTGTGTTCAGGTTGCTAGTGCCCGCCTTCCCCACCTTGTTCACCTGGAGGGCCTCTCTCGCCAGGTTCTCCTTTTTCTCCACGCTCACCAGCAATGCCAGGGGGTCCAATTAGCCCATCATGCCCAGGGAGGCCTGGCATTCCTCCAGGGGGCCCCATGGGGCCTGCAGAGAGGAGACATGGTTGTAAGATATCCACAACAGGGCTGGATTGATGTGTCCATTATCAGCCAGGCTGAGTCATCTATTAGCACATAGCCACTCTGAGGGAAAACCCTGCAGTGCTGCTCCAGTCCAGGGGCCCCAGGAAACTCCCACCATGTCCCACCATCCAGCTGACCTTTAGACCCAGTCCAGAGCCCTGAACACATTGGGCTCCTGAAAACAGGTCACTGTCCCTCAGCTGAGGGACAGGGTCTCCCGGCCAGTACCTGGAGGTCCAGGGTCTCCTTTGATACCATCTCTTCCGTCTCTGCCTGGCAAGCCATGGGATCCTGGAGTGCCAGGGATGCCTGCGCTTCCAACACAAACCTCCTTCACTTCGCACTTGATGCCAGAGACCACCAGCAGGAAGAGGGTCAGGGCCAAAGAACACAGAAACATGGCTTCTGTTCCAGCTACTTCTCCTGAAGAAAGGAAGGGCTGTGGGACCATCTGAAGTGTTTGCAAAGGTCTTCCCTCCCCTCGCATGGCTAAGCCTTAAGGTCAAGGCAGGTGTAGACAGGAGCTCTAAGAAGACCCAAACTATCCTTGGAAACTCCTAGCATCATCTGACATCTAACATAGTCTTATGCCCCATTGCTCTGGCTTGAAGTGGTGTCATATCTGGGCAAATGAAGAGGAATAGGGTAAAGAGATCTGGAGAGTCAGAGCACCTGGGCTTTAATGAAGGTCTCTGCTTGCACCTTGTTGTGCGACCATGGGGAACTCACTTCACCACTGTTAACTTCAGCTGAAACTTTCGTGGCCTGGAAACAATCCTGACCTGTCCCTCCCAGGCTGTTGGGAAGAGGGATGTGGTTATTTACTCACTTCATCTGTCTCATACTCTCAGCTACCCTCTTTTCAGGTTCTAAGGGGTCATGTTCCTGAAGATGAATGATGATGACCAGGATCTGTGGCTTGAACACTCCAAGATAGTCAATGACTGCAAAACCCCTCCCCCTGCTGGACTGACCCATTCTCCTTCGCAGGCTGCTCCCTGTCCACCCCCTACCCTGGGAGGCCCTGCTGCTGAGCTTCTGGTGGGAATGGACCTAGCTGAGTAGCCCAGCAAAATTATAAGGATAGTTGCAAGCCCTTCTGCTTGCACCAGTTGAAAATTTTAAACAACTGCAGGGATGTATGGAGAGGCCACCTTCTTCCTAGCCTGGCCCTGAATAAAGCCTGTGACTGCTGGGCTGGGACACTGTCTGGAACATCCAGGACATGGGGCTAAACTCACCCACACACACACAGCCTACATGGATCTCTGCCTCCAGGTCAGAGTGGAGAGGCGGACAGCACCATTTATACAAATGCAGGCTACCAGGCTTCCAGTGCACCCTGGAGAGGCTCCGGTCACAAGGGCCTCCACTCCAGGGAGGGCCAGGCAGGAAGCAACCATCTTGTTTACATAGGACATTTCCTCACAGAGCACTCAGGTTGGAGGGCCACTTAGGAAACTGCTAAAGAGAAACTTCTGGTCTGTAAGAAGGAAAATTGCCTGTGGGCTGGGGGTCCCTCACCCTTCCCATAACTAGTTTCCAAGAAGTGCAGGATGAGAGTACTTATACAGGGCTTGATGGGGGCACAGGGCAAAGAAGGCCTCCCCGACCTGGGCTCCCCTCCACTGGCTGGTGTCACTGGCTGGTGACACATTTACAGTCAAGGATCACCACACCCCAAATGCTCACACCCGGAGAGAATAGCAAGGCTGGACTCTTCCCAGAAGAGCAAAGAGGCAGATTAGCAGCATGCTTGGACATCTCCATGTGACTCCTCTCTGGGGCTATGCCGGCTCAAGAGCCTCTCTAGCTCTTGGAAGGTTCCTTGTGGTTCCAGACAGTGGAGAGGTCCTGACTCAAGTTGAAGGTCATCAGGTTGATCTGGAGCAAACTGTCTGTCATGGAATGTGTCTCAGCACTGAGCTCCCAGGCCTCCCAGCCCCTGCTTCTAGAGCCTGCGGCTGAGTTGGTGGCCACATGGTTCAGAGTCACAGGTAATGATGGTGTCGTCACAAGTAACAATGCTCCCCTTTAGCTCTGCATTGGCAGATTCAGCTGTGCGGTAGAGCCTGAAAGCCACAGGAGAGCAGCAGATTCTGCTTTTAGTCGTGGGTGATATCTGATAATCTGCAATAGTGATGTCTTTAGTGAAATAATATATAAAACCCTAATTCATGAGATTCCCTGTTCAAGCCATTTGATTAGGAGAGAATCTCAAACTGTACAGTTGGTAACAGTGGGGTACCAAGGTAAGAAAAAAAATGCCATGCTTATGTTAGTGATTTGAAAAATCTTCAGGTCCTCCAGAAGAGCTGGAGAACTTTTGGGGGGTGGGAACTCAGTGGATGGAACCCCACTCTTAGAGACATAAAGTCAGGCAGAGCCTACCTGGAACACAGAGCTTTCAGCTCTCCAGTGCTGCCAGCCACATTTCCTACTGCCGGTGCTGGGCCAAGTGGGATGGATGATCCAGGGCAAGGGCAGGGCTGGGGACAGTGGGGAAGCAGTTCCATCAAAAGAACTTCAACTCTGCTTGGGGGAGGAAGGGATGTTCTGCAGGTGAAGGAATGGGAACAGGGATCTTCTAGGGCAGATTTAAAAGGGTCTGGAGCAAGGTAGCTGGGAAATGCAGGGCCATGTGCTTGGGGGAGGGTGTGGATCTGGGAGTCAGACTCGCTAGAATTGAAATTTGGAGCTGCCAGTTATTATCCATGTGGTCTTGGTCAGCTTATGTAAACTTTCGGCCTTGGTCTACTCTTTTTTATTATTATTTTGAAGCAATGTCAAAAACTTATAGAAAAGTTCCAGTTGCAGTACAGATTTTTTTCTGAACTTGTATGAGTAGGAAGCCAATATTCCATCACCCCAGCACATTCGCACAAATATGTTTTCTTATACAACCACCATAGAACCATCAAAATCAAGAAATTGGCATGATTCAGATATTAGTGTTATTAAAAAGCAATAGAGACTCCAAGATGGCGACAGAGTAGAGAGCAGTGCTGATGGTGTTCTCGAGTACCAAAGCAGCTAGAGGACAGGATAAGGAGCGTGAGACGGCTTCAGGACCCTAGGGATTGGAACGGACTGCATCTGGACACAGGGGAGCAGAGCCCAGAGGCAGAGGAGGCCAGCAGGACAGTGGGTGAGGCGTTCCCGACCGACCGGCCGGCGGGCCGAGGTCGGCTCTGGGCAGGGGCGGCTCTGCCCAGAGGGGCGCGTTTGACTGGGGCCAGTTCCGGGCTTGCTGGTGACGGGAAGTCTCAACAGACAAGTGCGGGCAGCGAGGGCGAACGCCGTAGGGAACCCGGAATTGAACTCTTGCAGGGGAGGGACTGAGTGAGAGACTCACTCCGGCAAAAGGGAGAGGAGGCTCCGTGTGCGCGCGGGGCTAGAGGCGGAGGAGAAGAGTCCTGCGGGAAGCCGGAGCGGGGGACCGGGAAGTGCACCAGCGGGGCGACGAGAGGGCTAAAAACGGAGCTGCTGGGCCACCGGGGAAACAGCAGCTAGAAGCCCCTGCGAGGGGGGAGGCCCAGCCCTGCGCAACCACACAGGCCCCCAGGCTCCGCGGGAAAATCCAAACGGCGAGCCGGAGAGCTAGCAAGCCGGGAACTAGTGGCGGGAGACCCGCCATTGCCGGAGACAAAGGCCGCGCCGCACACGCCTGGGAGGGGCTTATCACAGAGGCCGCGTGAAGGACTCCGAGGAGAGCTGATTGGCTTGGGGGCGTGGTGCCCGCCCCGGAAGGGCGGGACAGTGTAGGCGGACCCTGGACAGTGTTGACTGACAGGCCCAGCCTCCTCCCGGAACTGCGGGGGCGGGACCAGTCGTCACAGGGACCAGCGAAATTGCGGGCTGCCCTGCAGAAGTGCTGGGGGCGCGTCCTGGGCCGGAACCTCCACCAGGAGTGGGAGGGGGCTCCCTGCGGGCTCCAGAACACCGGTAGCCTTAACACCCAGCCAGGCTGCTGAAGGCCCAGCCTACCTGGGGGCGGACACTCAGAATCAGCCCTACTGTGACAATCAGAGGCCCTGCCATGCACCAAGACCCGGCTAGAATATAGACTATAGACTGTAAAGTCCTGACCAAGAAAAAGAGGCAGCATCAGGAAAGGGATTGCTGCCAATCTCAAGCACCTGAATTATACCGAGAGCAATATGAACTATTAAGCCTCAACATATCCTTTGCAAAAGTTACTCCTCACATATTCTTAATCCCCCCTATACCTCAATCCACC